>RJWM01001710.1:0-146674 GCA_004363535.1 Dasyprocta punctata | reverse complement strand
TTAAAACCATTTATTTATATATAAATGAGATCAAGAAAATATTCTATGATTTTAATAGTAGCATTTATCTCTATGTAATGAGGTTTTTGGTAATTTTTAAATTCATTTTCTGTAATTGTTTAAATTTTCTGGTTTTTAAAGAGAGCAATGCTTTTTGTATTAAAAAACTATGAGCTTTGTTCATCTGATTTGTAAATATTCCTTTTCTACTTTTTACATTTTGCACATCTTAATTTATTCTGAAACTAAACCTTCACAACACTTTTTTCTCACATCCATAAAATCTTGCTGCATTTAACATTTTATGTGACTTGCTTATGTTCTATGTAAGTCTATTCTCAATTCAATCTAATCACTAAACTCACTAAGCATATGTATTAATTGATTTGACTAAATTTATTATTATTATTATTATTATTATTTAAGAGAAAAAAGACATATATAACAAAGACAAATTATTTTTAGATACAAATTTTTCAGCATGATTTTTAGAACTAAATAATTGTATTACTAATTTTCAACTATGCGTGTTTTTAAGCACCTTTGTACCCTTGGATGGCAGTTCCCATCATTACCAATAATTTGCATGACATCTCAAACAAGGGATAACACAATATGTGCATGCAGTGTAAGGTAGGCCGTGTGGAGTTAAAACACACACACACACACACACACACACACACACACACAAGTAATCTTGATAAGCTTTCCTTCAAGTCCTTTTTGAGATTGCTCCTTAAGCGCTCCTAAACATCTGAGACATTTAATTTTCCAGGTCTTGACTGTGGAACACAATGTGGGGAAGTGTAAGTAGTTCTGGATGTGTTATCAGATGACCTAGGTGCAAGACCTTGCTCTTTCATTTACCAGTGTTGTGATCCAAGGAGCCTTTCTTGCTTCACTTCTTTGATTTTTAAATAAAGATAAAATACCTCATAATGAGGTTGTTGGGATAAAATAAGTTAATACAAAAATTCTTTCAAAGATAAAGAGGGTTATATAATCAAAGACATACTTGTTACTATCATTTCTTTTAACTTCGAAGCGTGCTTACTTAACATTTAAGACCTGTATCACACTGTGTTCTCTCAGCCCTTTCATTATTCTGAAATTTCATTTTACATAAATGTTTTCAGGATTTTTCACATTGTCAATTAGCTCCTATTGGGTTTTTCTTATTGGTCAGGATCAAGTGTACACTCAGCTTTTATCTACATATTCATATACAGACAGGAAGATGTTTGAGACTGAAAAATGTAGGCTACTTCTTATTGTGATAAAATACAGGTCAACAAAGAAAGATAGGATTCAAATGTTAATAATTGTAATAGAAGCATGGTTTTCAGAAATAGTGATAGTATGTTAATTTTGTTTAGACTCATTTATATTCTGTTGCAAATAAGGATGATTGGAAAATTACATGAAGTTAATACAACTTACAAATTTTAGCTGTTTTTAAATAGAGTCCTAGTTCAAAGAAACTAAGACATAAGACTGAAGGGAAACACAGGAAGATAAAAGAGCAAGACTAATGCACATCAGTGGGTGAAAGTGCTTAAGAGTGAAAAATAATTAAAGGTGAGAATCTGAAAGCTGAGATTTTTAGCTCAGAGTTTGAGTTTAAGGATATTTCCTGATTTATTTTAATAATGACTGAGCCATTTTTTTATAAAAATCTGGAGCTCGTTTTGAACAAGCAGGCTTAATTTTAATGTGATTTCTAATTCATCTACCAATTAACAGAAAATACTGATATAATAAAGCCCAAAAGCCCATATCATTCTTAGTTATAATCTCCTATCATATGAATGCAGTTTAAATGAAATGGATGGGAAGTATTATAACTATATTAATAAAATTATTATTCAGACCTGCTATAATAACTGTAATAACTTCAGACTTGGTCTACAATTAGCCAGTTGTGATGTATAGTGACTATTTCTGATAACTAAAGGTATTAAGTTAGAAATATGAAGAAAATACACTTTTTCTCTATTTTCATAACTTTTTCTGGCTCCAAAGTCACCAAACATTTTGAAAACCTATTTCCCCAACTCTTGTAAATCAAACAAAGTTCCTCCCTACTTTTAAAGACTAACAATGTCCCCAATAAATTTATTATTAGCTCAGGGCAGAGTATTTCTCAGTGCCATGCTTGAGATTTACAATTCACTCCCTCCCCTAGCATACACTCCACCTCAGATTAGTGTCATTTGATGACAGGTTGCAAATTTGCATGACATATTCTTAGGTGCCACAGATAACGCTCTGACAAATGCCTTCAAGTAGAATAAATCTCTTATGCCATTAAACATGGCCCTATACAGCTTTGATATTGCAATGAATAATTTTCTGAGATAACATAGTAAAAAATTCAAAATATAATGAAAATAAGCCAAAGGTGGTAATTATTTTCAGTACCAAAATCATAGGAATTGTTCTATTTGTTTTCCACTGAAGCCACCTTTCCTGGCAATGAGAGAGACACAGATGCAGTTGATGGACACTGAATACAAGTGAGCCAGCTCTCCTACCATCAGTATGGTCAGCACAGGCAGTACCCCTAAATACATGGAGGGCCACTTCTGCTTCTGGGGTTCAGAAATTTCATTCATCTAGACCACTAAATTGGAGCACTGGTATATTTTGAGCTGATTATGATAAAGAAATGACTATTCCTTAAATCTGAAAGTTGCTCATCTTAAAATTAAATTTCATATTGCTGCATTACTCACTTTCTACTGCAAAAAACTCAGAATGTTTTAAAACTGGAATGCTTAAGTGATACTCAAATGATCAAGAGAACAGCCTAATATGCACTTCATTCTGGTTTTATAATCATGACTATACTCTCTAGAATTGATGGTTTTAAAGAGAAATGGTGTCCACAAATAATATAAAAAAGCAATAATTTAATCTTAAGGAAGAATAGTTTAATCTAAAGTCAGAATTCAAAGAATGAATAGTTTAAAGCAGCAATATGTTATTCAAAGTATTTCAAATTCTAACAACACACTGTGTAACTAGTATATCCCTGATCCATATTTGTGTTAACAGAACCTAACATGGGACTAGGCAAGAACAATTTTTTAATTGGATGAATGAGTATTATTTTATTTCTAAAATGATTTCTGAATTATTTTTTGTTTTACTAAGTATTATCATTGCAGAAATATTACATTTCTCCGTGGATTTTTAAATGTGATTTTGTTAACTTGTTGATCGCTGTCAGCAGCAATACGATGGGTCATTATCAGTCCAATTTTGTCACGAGGAAAATGATATAAATGGAAAATCTGGTCAAGGTCACAAAATATGACAATTACAGAGGCAGAATTAGAGTGCATCTTTAACACTGTTCCCTTATCTTCTTTCTTTTAATATCTGCATTTAGGATTTACTGTATATTTTGTGCTGGGACCGAATTTTAGAGGCATCTGCAACTGACTTATAAACATTGGTCTCTTAATTGACTGGCTTATATTGTCAACTCTTTCACTGTCTTCCATTTTGATACACTCCTGACATCATCACAGTATTCTTCAGTTTAATGCATTTAACTGCTTTCGAATTTCACATTAAATTAATATTTACTCTTTTCTTTTAACCAAAGTACTCTGAAAGTGTTTATAGAAAACAATTAACAATCCCAGTGAAACAGTAGCCTTCCTGTTTTTATTTCTTCTGTTTTCAATTTTAAACTAAATGTACTGAAAGAATAGTATATGAAACAATAGGAGTCTTAATGGAGGGCATGAGATAAGTATGGGAAAAGGGAAGATCTTAAGGCAATACTAGAACTCTTATGGCCAACCTAGCAGTAGCTCCTGTGTTCTGAATCCAAAATAGATCCCAAATCAAGACCTCCACTGCTACCACAGATGGAAGCCGCCATGTTGTTTCATCTGCACTATGGTGGCTGTCTCCTGACAGGCCTCCTCCGGCCTCTAACCCTGACTCCAGCTTTCTACCTTCCATGGAGACAAGTGAGCAAGCTTTTTAAAAGTCTTTCTTTCTTTTTTTTTTTTGGCCATTGTGCTCAAATTCTGTGAGAGATTCTCATGTACCTCAGATGAAAAGAAAGAGTGTTTTTCAAGAATTGTTTCTACATCTCTTGGTGAAAGGCACATTCTCACTGCCATCTGTCTGCACCTCCAGCATCCTTATTCATTTATCTCCTTGGCACTCTGACCTCTTCACTATGGCTAACTGAATACAGAGCATGGAAAACACAAAACCCTCTCCTACCTATTCTTCTCTTAGATTTTCTGTCAGTTAGCTATATGACCACTCCATCATTACCTTTGCTTGTACAAATGTCACCTAACTTGATACTTTCACTGCATATGCCTATACAACACAAGTTACACTGTTCTTCTTCTACTCAGAGCCCTCTTATCTTTTGCTTTCACTTTTTTGAATTAACATTTGATTTTATACATGATTTGTGTACCTATGTATGAGGTATTCTGCTTAGAATGTAATCCATACATTGTAAGAGGATGCACTGGTGCCCAAATCAGCATGTAATACTTGTTAGGCACTGAATAAGTACTGGGTTTATACATGGATTAGTGAAGTAACAAGGACAAAATAGGAGAAGATGTGAGACAGAAAAATGTTTTAGGTTGCTAACTTTAGCAAATGTTATGTAGGATTTTTCTGTTTCTATGAATGAACAAGAAGATGCCTGTTTTAACTCTTTTTTCTGCAAAAGCAGAATTGTAAATAAAGTCTGAAACTATCAACTTGGTGTTCGATTTTGTATTTCTATCTGTTTGAAAGTTAGCTATTTTTTGGTGCCTTCACTAATATGTTGTATATTGGTGATCATATGTATCAGTATGACCACACAATTTTCTAACCTGTCTTTAAAGTTACTCTTTGCCATGTATCTTTCCTAAATTGAGCAACAAAAGATTCTCCTCCCCCAACACAACTTACTCTCCCTCTGAATTTCTGATGTTATCTTCTTTGCCACTACTTTTAATACTCCCTGACTTTATTTTGGGATTTTCTCCCACATCTTCACATTCTATTACTGTGGATAAATCATGTCATAAAGCAAATTTTAATCAATGCCTCATCTTTTTCTAAAAGATTTCATTTCTTGATCTATTTGATCTAATATATATATACATATGTATATCTCAAGCATCGCTTTATGAAATGTATACACTACCCTATTCTGATAATGTTATGTGCTTTTCTACCAAAGGCTTTAGGAGAGTAATGTATTCAACCTCCAAACAGCATCGCCCACACTGGAATCTAGACATTTCCCAATGGCAAGCATTTTCCCTTCATTTGTTATTTTCCACATTTTGTAGAATCCAAATGAAGTAGGGACTTAATCTTTTTTTGTTGTTGTTGTTGGATGAGTTTATAAATCAATAAATGAGAGAAGAATTGCAGTGGAATGAATGGCAAAAAGTACTTTAAAGAACAACAGTTATAATCATGAATTTTTGTTTAATTGCTAACTCTTTTTTTGGTTGGTTGTTTTGCTTGTAACTTTGTTTGCCTTTGTAGAAGTTGTAGCTCATTTATTTGGACCGATTTGAACTTTCAGCTCTTATGCAATACATTAGGGGGAAATTTTCTAGTTGACATGAAATATATCCAAATGTCACACATATATTCATTTCTAGCGTATTTATGTAATGGAACAAGAATGATACCCTTCTTCAGGTTTGGAGCTTATTAGGCATGGGGTACACAGAAAAAAAAAAGCATAGAGAAAATGCTTGTGTATGTCCTGTATCCTTGAATATTTTAAAGCAAATCACCTCTTTCCTATTGTCAAAGATTGTGGGTTGTGGAAAATACGCCAACATGTTTTAGCAAGTGGTCTGCAGATGGAACTTTGCATTGCTGATATGAGGTTGTTCTGAATTCTATTCACAGAACACGTAAATTCCACATCATTAAATTTATCATTAGATGTTTACAGATTCTGCTGTTAGTCATCTTCTGAAGGAAAAGTAAAGAAATTCATCTGAAGAATTTTCATTATTTAATGAAATAATGTATCCGCAAGCAAAGCAGTCTATGTTCATTAGATAATAGGATAAAGGTTACAGTTGATAGAAATGCTTTTCGAGAAAAAATAATGAAAAGGTTTTTAGCAGAACCAGTTTCTTGAGTAAATTTTTTTTTTTTTCGGCACCGGGGATTGAACTCACAGCCTCACACCTACCAGGGCAGGCGCTTAAGCCACTGAGCCAAACTCCCAGCCCTGGTTTTTTGAGGCAGGGTCGCACTGTGTAGCTCAGGCCAACCGCGCGCTCACGTTGTAGCCCAAGCCGGCCTCGAACTCACAACGCTCCTCCTACCTCAAACTCCCGAGTGCTGGGATTAAAGGCGTGCACCACCATGCCTGGCTTTTGAGTAAATATTTTTTAAAACATGTGCAATTATTAAGTGTACTTCCAAATTGTAAATTTCTACAGTAAAAAAAGGAACTAATATATATCTGACATAAGTGTCTTTAACTATTTAATTTGATAATGTATATATCTTTACTGTCTTTATCTCCCTCTTCATAGTGGACTAATTTTTTTGAAGAAGAAAAGGAAAACAGAAATAGGCCAGAGTCTGAATGTTGATTTGGAACCTTTCAAGGTTAATTAGAAAACATGTCCAATAAACACTTCCATCTTATTCAGCTGACCTCTGATCTCTGGACTCTTGGAAGAATATTATTCCCAGTCTAGTTCCTGCTATATGGAGCTGTATCACCTTCCTTTACCCTATAGCCTTCTCTTTCAGTTTTATATGTGATGAAGGCCACATTTGTGATAAAGAAACCACAGATATAAGAATCAATCTGATCTCCCAAAAGACCACTTAAAAATTGTGCTGGAAATTTATTGAAATTTGCATTAAAGACATAAGCTTTTGTTTGATTAAGTCACTTTAGATTTTAGCAAAATTTATTATTTAATCATAATCTAGCTTTTATGTAAATGACAATAATGCTTCTTTTATCTACCTGAAGTTCAAAGCATGTTGGGCTGGATGTTGGTACATAATCTGAACATTTTGATATTTCCTTTTTGACTTACATCTTGCTTGCTGACTTCCAATTCTTTATTATTATTTTTTTGGTTTTGGTCTTTTTGACACAGGATTTCACTATGCAGTTCAGGCTGGCCTTGAGCTCACTTTGTAGCCCAGGCTTGTCTCAAACTCACAACACTCTTCTGCCTCAGCCTCCGAGTGCTGGAATTACAGGTGTGAGCCACCATGCCCAACCTGACTTCCAATTCTGCAATGAAATTTTACTAGACAATGGAGAAAATAAAATTTCATAACATATCATAGTCACATAATAAAGGAGATAAAAATATAAACAAATGGCTAAAAATTCTGTGGTATTGCCAGGCAGGATGGCGCACTTCTGTAATCCCAGTTTTCAGGAGGCTGAGGCAGGAGGATTGTTGCAAGACTGAGACCAGCCTGGGCTACAAAGTGAGCCCAAGGCCAGTTTGAACTGCATAGTGAGACCCTGTCTAAGAGGACAAAAAAATTCTGTGTTATTATTTGTAAAGGTAATATTCTATTAAGAGACAGATTCCAAGAGCTGGAAAATATTTAGATGATGCATTACCTAAGTGATTTAGAAAAATCATCACAGTAGGGATTTTGGAGATATATAATATGGCTCCTGAAGATTTAAAAGAGTATTCCAGTGCATGCAGAAGATAGAAATGTACATTCTATTATGGAACAAAACATGGACTTTATTTGTAGTTAATGAAGACTTAGTAACTGGTATTTAGACCAAAGAGTGAGCAGAGACAAGTAGTGGAGAATTGTACCTGAATGTAGCTCAGTTTCTGCTAACAGTGGAAAACCAACGAATTGGGGGAGGATCTGAGAGCAACTGAAGATGCACTTGGATGTTGAAATAGTACATATCAGGATAATTAAAATCTCTGTAACAGTGGCAGTGCACATGAGAGAATAATGTAAATTTTAGAATCACTGGTACAAAAGAGAGATTGTTACTAAATTTCAGTGTTTCAAGAATAAAGAGAGGTAGAGTTTACAGTAAGATCTTCAGTTTCTGTGTCTAGGAAGAAAGTGATACCCTTAATACAAAGTAGTCCAGAAGGAGAGAAATCTGAGAGGTAGATAATGTCTACTTTTAAGATATTTGTGTACTAATCTTTGGAAATCTAAATATTGTCTTACATATAAATTTGCAGATGTGATTAAGTATCATGAGGTGGAGTGATCGTCCTGTAATATCCAGGTAGAATGTAAGAGTAAGCCCTCTTTGTAACGTAATGCAAGAGGGTGTGTTTAGACTGAAGAGGAGAAAACATTGTGATCCTGGAGACACAGACTGGAGCACGGAAACTGGAAAGCCAGAATGCCAGCAGCCACCAACCTGGAAGAGGGAAAGAGTGGCTTCTACCTTCTAGCCTCACACAGCAATGCCACAGTGGCAATGCACTGACTTTGGTCTAACAAAATGAAACTCATTTTGGACTACTGGCTTTGAAAATTGTAAGAGAAATTTCTGTTGTTATTAAGCATTAAGTTTGGGGTCACTTGCAATAGCAGTGATAGGCAGTTTCCATGTGTATTTGTAAATAATACACGTGTGTCAGTAGATAAGAATTTTTTTAGACATGAAAATCTGTAAGTTGATGAAATTATGGAAGTTGGGAAAATGTCTAAAACTGAGAGTTAAAAAAAGTAACTTAGAAAGGCATGCTTAAAAAAATTATCTCTACTGAAACTGCAGCCAGCTTCTAGATATGAAAGCATTATGGGGAGTTATGAGAGAAAGATTGTAGTAGGCCAGGAAAAATCATCCTATCTGGGGGATGGAGATACTCTCAGGAGGGGGTGATTGAGGACTTTGTTTTCCTGTCTGGATTTATGAACTTTAGACTCCGAGACTACATCTCACATTTCTGTACATCAGCCTTTACCCCTTCTGGTATCCTGTCATTAATGAATCAAGAAAAAAGTGATAAAGGAATTTAATGAAAATCTTTTGAGACATCTAGCAGGAAAATGATGGCAATACAAATGATATACCAACTGTGAGAGAGAATTTCAGTAATCTCTGTGTATCCAGCCATCTGGAGAGAGTAGAGATTAAGACAATCACATAGAGGCACTTGGCTCTGAATGAGAGAAAGCTCTGGAACTCATTGATATTTTGTGAATCTCTTTCATAAAGGTTTTTGTGATGAGTTCATAATAATTACAGTAAACATTAATTGACTCAGACACTGTTTCAAGGGCGTTTCATGTATCATCTCTTCATTTCTCACATGACAGGGTGACATAGATATTATGTGTACAATCATCTTCACTTTATTGTTTAAGGAGTAGAGAACAAAGAGATTAATTCTTAGCTTGTAAGCAATATCCAGGTGTCAAGCTGAGTGCATAGGCTTAACCAGCATGCTGCAGATTTTACTCAAAATCTTAAGACGGGTTTGTTCCTAAGATTTATATTCAAACAAATTTTAGGATTGCAACCCTAGTGTGTGGCAGCATTCAGTAGATAAGCTTTGGTGCATATGTTAGAATCAAAAGCAGTAGCAAAATTATGGTGTCAACCAGTTTTGGAAAGCATTTTAACAACTGCAGATTTTATTTATGCTTCCTGAGCTCTAGTGTTCTGGAATAAAATTCTGAAATAATTATTCTGTGTTTTCCTCTTCTAGTTTCTCCTCTTTTATTCTTCTGGCAAAAACTCTAGAAACTTAAGTCACCTGCTAAGACATTTATGCCAGATGATATGATCAGAACAAATTTATGATTGAAATGCAAATACATATATAATATTGGTAGAATAAAATGAGTAGAAAGTGAAATATTGTGATTAAGAGGAAATACTTTTTTAAAAAAAAGTCTTGTTGAAATTCATTCTAAAAAATTAAAGATGCTTTCTTTCTTGATGAGATTTTATATTTTTCTGGTCATTATTTAAGATCTTTAACATTAAACCTGAGAATGAAAATCTAGAGAACCACACTACACTGCATAATTACAGTATAGATTGAAATTGGTAGCATAATTTTTGAAATTACCTCAAAGAGTTTAATTCCTTAAATGCAAAATATTAAGATTAAACATGAATTATTGAATTGTATAAGTGAATTTTTCAATCAGTTTAAATTTAGATACCAAATATAATTTTTGTATGTAAATTATTAATATTGACAGAAGAGTCATATGAAAAATTATTTCTATCATCTTTTAATAAGATATGTGGGGCCGGGGATACAGTTGGAGACCGGGAATACAGCTCAGTGGCAAAGCACCTGCCTGGCAAGTGCAAGGTCGTGGGTTCAATCGCCAGTACCAAAAAAACCCAAGCAAACAAACAAACAAAAATACCAAAAATCATGTGTTAGCCGGGCATGGTGGTACACGACTGTAATCTTGGGAGGCTAAGGCAGGAAGACTGTAACAAGTTTGGGCTTCAAAGTGAACTCAAGGCCAGCTTGAACTGCACAGTGAAATCCTGTCTCAAAAAGACAAAAAAAAAATAAATAAATAAAATAAAATAAAATAAAATAAAATAAAAAGAAAGAAAGAAAAGAAAAAAGAAAACAAAAAGAAACAATGCAGTAAGATGTGCAAAATCGTATGAAAAATTATTGCTATTGTCTTTTAATAAAATATGTGAAATCAACTATTTTCTATAAAATCACTTATTTTTATTTTAGTATTGTAGAACTTGAAATGCAAAATAAATGATTTTCGAATGCACTCTGAAGGATATCCAGTGAAGTTAATATCTCTTCAGAATGCATGCCCAATATGACTCTTAGAATAAAAACTTTTGAATTTTAGTGGCTCTATTGGTTTTCTACATTGTACTATTTATACTCTTAAGTCACTATCCTAATTGTTGAGATCTAGGTATCAGCTACTAAATCCATATATTGCAAAGTAACTTGAATAAACTCCTTTCTTCCTCCATGTGCTAAATAGTTTTAAATAAATATCAGTTGCATCACTTACTTATATAATCTAAAATGATGTGCTTAAAACTCTTTGGTGTTCCATCAACTTTCATATCTCCTCTTTCCTCCCTTTTCCTTTCTATTCTATATCACGTATGTGTTGACATTTCTCCACATGGTCACAAATCTCTGTCACGTGTAGTCTGCTTTTCACTTGTCACAAAATCGATTCTAGAGGTGGATTCCAAAAATTTAAAGTTGTAACTTAGTGTTGGCTATGTTAAAATTGCGTAAATACCACTTATTTCCAAACCAGGTAGACTCTCAGAGAATCTGTGGCTCTAAGTCACTAAACTTTTGCAACTAAAGGCAAAAACCGTCAGGCTTTAAAATCATTCATCAAAATGATTTCAAATTTTAATGTGTCTTGTACTGCCTTTCTTATTTAGTGCTTCATATTTGGTCTTGGATTTTTTACATAACTTCCTGTTAGTTTAACACTCGGAACTATTTGTCAACTTCAAATTTGTAAGATCAATCTCTGATGGCTTTGTGAATGGTCTGATAATTAGTGAGTGATCAAAAGTATGCACCACTGTAATATGCTACCTTGAACCCTTTTGGAAAGAGACACAGAGCCCTATGTGCCCACCAACAGATCCGTAAAGATAAATTTGAGTCATTTGTGGAAAAATGGGTGTATCTTGAGACTATGATGGCAAGTGAAGCATAGCTAACAACCAGATTAAATAACACATGATTTTTCTTCTTTTACAAGCCAAAAATATGAATAATTTAGAGTATAAAATAGAAAGTAAGTGACAAAAAAACAGGGAGGTAGACTTTGTGGAGACGGGAAAGAGATCTGGGGATGGAGAGTAATGAAGGTTGGGGGGAATAGGGAAAGAAAAACGATTAAGATGTGATATTCATATCTACTATTTCCCCAAGATAAGTGTAATAGTTATGCATTGCGAACATACAGCAATAAATAAACTTTAAAACATAGTGAGAGACTTGTTTTAAGCCTACTACATAGGATATTCTGGGAATGTCGTGCACGCTTTTGGAATCGCATTTCTGACACTTCCTTCGGTGACTTATTTTTTCCCTATATTACGTACCAATTTTTTCCAAAAATTGGGAAACAAATTTTCTCTGCTTTATTTGCTCACTCTCCATGAATAGAATATACAGCATTTTTCTTTAACTTCCACTGGGGCTGTGAGAAATCCAAGTCAATGTGAGTTTTATTTCCTGCAAAACTGTGGTTTTTCTGCCTGGAAACTTTTAGGGAGCTCTCCTTTTTTATGCCTTTGTTAATTTTATTTATATTTCTTGGTTGGAATGGGCTTTAAAAAATCAACCTTCTGCCGTGGATTTAGCTCAGAGGCGTAAGCGCCTGCCTGGTATGCTCGAGGTTGTGAGTTCGATCCCCAGTACCAAAAAAAAAAAAAAAAAAAAAAAAGGAAAAGAAAAATAAATCAACCTTCTTGATACAATTGTACATTCACTCTAAAGACATAAGATCCTATCTTCATATCTGAACGTTTCCCTTCTGTTATTTCCTGGCAATTGACATTCCTACTCTCCCCCCAATTCTTTATGTACTTAAACATTTCATGATTCTTCTTCTATTTGCCAATTTTTTTATCTACTATATATCTTTGTCATTGTAGTTCTATTTTCTTAAATAGTTTTTACTTTTCTTTTCAAACATTTCATGGTGCTCACTTTTCACTAATCATATTTTAAATTTTATCTAACTGTTCCTAAATTCACACCAGCATGTTTAATTTCACTGCACAACTCTCTAAAGGTATTAATTACATGTAGTGTACTATTTATTTTTTTGCATTTTCTTCCCTAACCTGAATTTTATTGCTTTTCTTACAGAATTAGTTCTCTCAATTTTTCCAACTTTACTGTTTTTTTTTCAACTGTCATGTATCTAAAATATCAACTTATCCTTCATTGGTCATTGATCAATATCAGTAAAGAACCAGGAAAGTTAATTTAGGTAACTATGAGGGACTTCTTATGCTTTTAATTAGCTGCTCCTTGAATGGGGGGGGGATAGTTGCAGAGTTTGGTGTGTGTGTGTGTGTGTATCTGTCCCCTGTCTGTCTATCTGTGTAAGAGACTTTCACCATGATATTTCTGGTGGTAGGGTGATAAATATATAGCAGACTGAATAATAATCCAGACACAGTCAAATACCAAGAAAAGGCCAGCCTGACTCTAATACAACTTTTATGGAAATTAGCATGGAGATTCCTTAAAAAGTTCAAACTAGATTTTTTTGTCCCAGCTATTCCTCTTCTACATATCTTCCCAAAACAGTTCAAGGCATCATACTACAGTGTCATATACATATTCATCTTTGTAGCAACAACATTTATAATAGTTAAATCTTGGAAGTAACCCACGGTTTCAACAAAAAATGAATGGATGAAGAAAATGTGGTATTTATACACAAGGGGGTACTACTCTACCATAAAGAATAAACAAGCCAATTATGGGAAAATGGATGCATCTTGAGACCATAATGTTAAATGAAATAAATAAGACACATAAGTTTAACTATCCCATGGTTTGTCTCATGTGAGAAAAAAATTTTATAAATAAAGAGCAAAAGTGAAATATAGATAATAAGAAATAGGAAGATAGATCTTCCCCAAATGGGAAAGAGATCAAGAGATGGAAGGAGGGAAAAGGAAATGAAAAAGGCAATGAAGACATGTTATATGCATGACCCAACTTCACACAAGAATGCAAATATTGTGTACTGCAAATGTGTGTTAATAAAAATCAAATAAGAAATAAAAAGAAAGTAAGCACTGATTCCTGAAGCACAGGACCTACAGATGGCCCGAAAGCATGCATGTCTTTCCTATTGGTTCTCCACCCACCACTGTGATTTCTGCCTATGGCCCCAAATCTGCTCTGGGGAGCTGCACTGTGCAAAACCACTCCAAGCTCCACTGAAACTTCCTGGTAAATATACTGAGTGATAGCTACTTTTACTGTAATATATCTACTAACGCCTTCCCATCAGTCTTCTGTCTTTCAGAAATTCATTCTAGTCTTTTCACTGTTGATCTTTTTCAACTGTCAATCTCAAGAACTCTATAGGTTTATACACTTCTGCATTTCTTCACTGAACACCCCATGGATTTTTGAGATAGAGGGAAATTTAATAAAATTTCTGAGTCTAATAACTAGAATCAAAAGTTCTTTCAAGATTTTTCAGATATAATTTTGTAAAGGAAGCAATTCTATCGCTTAAAGATGATACAAAAGAAATATTCGTCTGCCTATATATCTGTCTGTCTACATGGCCGAATTCTCCATTCTGCAGTATTTACACAGACATCCAAAGATACCTTAAACGAATTAGAAGGAATTCAAGAAAAAAGTTGTCATAAATTTGAAAGCCAAAAAATCCATACATAATATTAGATTTTCAGAAACATTAAAAACTAAATGACTGAGACTTTGATTTTAATTTTTTTTTTTTTTTTTTTTTTTTTTTTTTTTTTTTTTTTTTTTTTTTTTTTTTTTTTTTTTTTTTTTTTTTTTTTTTTTTTTTTTTTTTTTTTTTTTTTGTGGTACCAGGGATTGAACTCGCAACCTCGCGCCTGCCAGGGCATATGCTTAAGGCACTGAGCCAAACTCCCGGCCCTGGTTTTTGAGGCAGGGTCGCACTGTAGCTCAGGCCGGCCTTGCGCTCGCGTTATAGCCCAAGCAGGCCTCCAACTCACAACGCTCCGCCTACCTCAGCCTCCCGAGTGCTGGGATTAAAGGCGTGCGCCACCACGCCCGGCTTGATTTTAATATTTTTAAGAGTTAAAAATATTATCATGCTTATCATCCTTTTGAAATACTCCTATAGTTTATTGAATTGAGAAATGTTAAGCATCATAAATATAATAAGGTCTATAAGATATGAAAGGATAATTTTAAAAATTAAATATATAGTAAATATTTAAAATATAAATTATGGGTAAGCTGTAAGAATTTTAGCAAATGTAATATGACTACTTTCGATTCAGAAATCAGTAATAACAATTTAAACTAATTTATACTAACACAGAGTGTACTGAAAGGATATTGGTTTAATTTGATGAACTTAAAAGAGATACAAACCCTTGTATACCTCTGGGAATTCTAAATGACCCAGTGCCAAGATATTTTCTTTCTCTGTATGAGCTTCTTGTTTCCCAAACTCCTCTTGATGTAGAGAAGTGAACATGTCAAATGCTACCCAGTGTTATATCTGCCTCATTTGGTGACCCAGTGAGAGTTTCCACTTGTCTGCTGAACTCTACTTCACTTGATTCACAGGCCTCCTGTGAACAAACGCCAAAGGCCAAGTCCTTTGGGCACTTGAATGCAACACCTGGTCCACATGCTAAGTCCTGTGGTCAGGGAGCAGTGACTGGGTTAACCACGAAAATCGATGGACATAATTTTTGGTCAGATGAAGGACTTATAGCTGGATAATTTTATAAGCAAATGTTGTGCTAAAAGGAGTGTGTGACAAAATTATTTAGCAAAATGTTTCTGAATGTTTTTTCATAATGGTAAAATCTACCGTTAAGGATTTAGAAGATATTGATCTAACAGAAGAGTAGTAAATAAATAAAATAAATGTCAGGTCATATATTTTTCCTGTCCCTTTGCTGGCCTGAAGTTCACTAAGCTATTGCAGGCAAAGGGTTTATTTTTCAAAGATGGATTGAAGCATGTAGTATTACCCAAATACCATTAAACAACTGAATTTTCATTAATTCTAGTTCTCATATTTTCCAAATAGTTCCATCTGATGAAATCTGCCAAATATTCGATTGGTCTCATGAGAGTAATAAAAGGAAAAGAGGAAAAGTACAAGAGGCCTGACTCAGATTCTTCATCTTAACATGTGGAAACAATGGCAGAAAAAAGGAGCTGTCCTAGTTACCTCTCTAGTTGCTGTCACACAATACCTGACACCCACAGCTCTAAGGATGAAAGGGTTTTTTGGCTCACAGTTTTTAGGAGTTTGAGTCCATGGAATCCACTGATTCTAAGGTAAGGTGGCAGGGCAGAGGAGAAACAGCTTATGGCATGGAATCAGGAAGCAAAAAGAGAGGTCAAGAGAGGAGAGAGGAAGTGGATCCTTCCAGACCACACCCCCCAGGGACCACCTCCTCCACCAGGCTTTATCTTCCAACATCACATTTATCTATAAACACATCCATGGACTAATCCACTGAATATCATACACTTATGATCCAGTCACCTCCCCAAAGACCCACCCCTGAGCACGTGAAGCTTTGGAGGGACATCTAGATATGAGACATAAGAGGGGCTCTATCCATGAGTAATATTTCTTATTAATATTATGGCCCAATCAGTGAATGGGGTTTTGTGCTATTGAAATAACAAATGCTTTATTGGGGGTGGGGCAACGTCAGGAAACTAGAAGTGAAGGGACGAAAAAAGAATTAAGGTACACTTTTATGTACATGTACCAACTATCTAAGTAAATGTAATCATTGTGTACTGCAAATATATACTCATACTTTTTTTTTAAACTGGAGTATTTGAATCTCTTATGATCACTTGAAACTGTTTTCATGAATTTTTCACTTCTCTTTGTAGATATAGCAGACTTTATTAAGAACACCTCAGAGCAGTGTAAGAATTTAGAAAGTAAGTCTAACTACAATGTGCCATACCAAGTTTATATTCTGGGTATGTAATTTGTTGAATTCAAACTTTCTGTCTGTGCTTTCCAATATATGTGAGTCTCATTCAGCTATTAAGAAGCATTTCTTTTTTCATTCAAGAAATCTATTTCTATCTATCCATCTATCATCTATCTATCCATCTGTTTATCAATCTATCTATGTATCTGTAAGAAAATTTATTTTCTCTCTAAGGCAATGCCCAGGAATTAGTTCATTCCAAAATTTTAAGCTCAATACATTTTGTACCCAATCTCTTCTGTTTTTTGTTTAAAACCTTTAATTTCCTGAGTTTTTTCCAATATGTGGGGTTATTTCAAGGTTTCTTTCCTATTTTTCAGGAAAATATTTTTTCATGTTAGTGACTTTTTCCACTTTTTGAATAATTGTTTCCTGCTTTTCTTGTAATTTATACAAGTAACACTAATAGAGAAGACACAAATATACATAAACATGCGTACACATACCAACTCACATTTTTCAACTGTCTTGTTAGGGCAATATTTTCAGTTAAAAATTTAGTTTACTGAAGTGAAGAAAAAGTGTTTTTTATATGGCTCACCCAGTCAGTTAATTCACAATGATATATGTTTAAATTATCCCTTTTCAGCCATTGAAAGGTACATGTTCAAAAAACTTCTACATTTAACAACTGCTTACATTCATCAGTTTAACTCAATACCTCCTATAATAAATAGAAAACTTTAACTATTTAGAATATGACACAAATATGAGTGTCTGAGTGAGAGGAGAGAGTCAAAGAGGGGGAAGAAGAGAGGTATTGGATGTTTATGATGTATAGAGTATACAGTGACCATTGTCACTTTTTCTTTGCACTTGTATGATATTAAGGTTAGTCCCATATGTAATTTGAGAGTTCAAGATTTTACATAGTATGTATTGCAAGTGCTGTATATATTAAAGAGAAGAACTATGTGAAATTTGCAATTAAAACTACAAGAAGCTAGTACATTATATTATTTAACACAGTTTTAACTTTTCAGTATTTTTATCAACAATGAACTTTATTAAAATGCTTAGGAAAAACTTTTAAAATGTACTTTTAACTTGCTCATTTTAAAATAAGTTATGGAAAATATATTTTCAATGTAGCTATTAATTTACTGTCTTCTAATTTGGAATAAATTAAATATATCAAAATTAGCAGACTTATTACAAGTGTCATAGTGTATTGGATGAAACCTAGTAGAACAAAAGCATAAAATAATACTAATAATTAGGCTTCATGAATAAACAAATAAGGAAACAACTAACAATGATTTATATGTAAGTACATTTTACCTATGCAAAAGATATTATCTAAAAAGAAACATTTATCTTAACATAATCCTAACTAAACTTCTTAGTATTATATGCAAGAAAATTATAGTTCTAATTTTTAATATGCACATGAAATTAATCAATGCATCACATTTGCAAATATGAAGGCAGTGACCCTGATTCTGAATTCTTGTTATTTCTGAAGCTGGCATATGGCTCTCTTTAACAGCAGAAATGAAAATTCCAATAAATTAGCTACTAAGGCCATATAATGAACTTTGATTTGTGTTAATTTAACCATCACTTAGCAATTTCATGTGGTTTTTAAAAAATCAATTTTTAAGGAAATTTTGGTATTTAATTTTGCACTGAAGTATAAAAAATGATAAGGAACATTTTCAAACATGTATTTTAACAAGACAATAATTTCACAAATTAAGGATGTAGAATTAGATAAAAAAAGTTTAAATTAAAATGTTTTAAATAATCCAAAGTTTTATGAAATATTACTTACAATGAACAATAATCATATCAAAGATTTGGAAATGTCATTATGCTCTTATTAAAAAGTCATCCCTGATTTTTCCTATTAATATTGTCCTTAAAACACTTTTATCTTTTGCAGAGCATTATAAAGTTTGTCCAGTTGTTATTGGTAGTGCTGGGCATACTAGTGGTGATGGCAGCAACATTACCATGTGTACTATAGGCATCTCAAATGTATACATGTGATTATTGCAAATAAATTAGAAATACATTCAAGAAAAAAAAGATTTTTTTTCTCTCTGATTCATGCCAATCAAAATATAGGTGGTTTTCCTTGAAAATGTAGTCTAAGGAAAAATAGATTAGTGGTAGACATTTTCTTACACAGGAGCTAGCATACATGTTTTCTACTTCATGTGGGAATCTAAAAAATAGTGGAATAAAAGTTAAAGTTATCCTAACTCTTATGTACATTATTTTAAATATCTCACTGGACATTCTACACCTAGATTTCTTCATGCTGAAGTGTGATAATTAACTCATACAGCTCTTAAGGGAACTTAACGCATTATGTGTGCAAACTATTCAGCAAATGGTAAAGATTAAGGAAGAAGAATACTGATGGAGACCACTGCGAAGTGGCTCTGAGTAGGATTTAAAATTAATTAATCGACTTCCTATGTTTACGTGTGAGTTTGTCCTAGGCCTAGGCCCCTTGTCTGGAGATGGGCAGCAGATTCATAGTAAGTGAACCTCTATGAATCACTGGTCCTGGCTGAGACTTGTAGTGGCCTGTGATGCCATAGACTTCTCAAAGTCCAAGGTAAAGCCACACCTGGTTCCAACCCTGATTAACTAGGTAGAGACTGCAGCTGTAGGCATCTCACTCCTACTGTCTCATTCCCACCATAAATGTCATCACAGAGATAAGACAGTTCTCCTAAATTGGCATAATTTACTACTTGGAGAAGTTTTTGAAGTGACTCCGAAGGTCCTGCTCAGTTCCTGTGATTTCCTCAATAACCTCTCTCTTTGTTTGAAAATGTAATAAATATGGGCTGCCCAGAAAAGTTCTTTTTCTCAACCCCCAGAGTCTTGAACTGTGCTAGAGGGTTTTGATCTTCCCAGAGCCCTAAAATCATACTACTTGTCTCATTCATTTAAACCTTCACTGTACACTCTTTTGGGAGATTGGGGATCTTGGCCAGGTCCATGACAGCATGCAAAGTGCATGATTCAGTTTGATTGAAAAGTGATGTCTGTGTTGGCCTCTTTCTGTCTATTCTCTGTTACAGCCAGTGTGGAACATAAATTGGATTTATGTTATGAGTCTTTTGTTTAAAATTCTTTAATAGATACATCCAGGATAAAGATGAGAGTACTTACTTTAGAAAAAAGCCCTTCGTATTTGGCTTCTGTAATTCTTTTGTCACTTGTACTTCTTAGTGGATCATGTCTATCAGTCTATCCATACTGAACTATTTGAACCAACCTGAATAGGTCATGATGTTGCATGTTCCCATACCTACTTTAGTGTTATTTTTACCTGAAATTTTTGCCCTAAATTTGACTGAAAAATTTATATTGACCACCTAACCTCTCTCTGGGGCGTGCTCACTGATATGTCAAGATGAATCATTTCAATCTCATTGTCCTTAAATATATTACAGTAAATATTTCTCCTTCACATTATTCGGTAGTAATTTGTCTTGCTGGTTCTGGTAAATGTCTCACTCTTAAAAGGAACAGAAGATATGACAAATTTAATTAGTCTTTGTAACAGTTAGGGTTCACTAGAGGAACAGATATATATATCTATATATACATATATAGATATATATATAGAGAGAGAGAGAAAGAGAGAGAGAGAGAAAGAGAGAGAGAGAGAGAGAGAGAGAGAGAGAGAGAGAGAGAGAGAGATTTACAAGGTAGGTTTACAAAGGCTGCCTGTAGAGTTGTGGTGGAAGAATGCAAAAATTTTTTTGCTTGCTTGAAATTCGGATAAACAAGTCAAAAGTTGAAGAGGTCTGGAGCATACTGCAGAATCTTGCAGGAGTCATTCTAAGAAACCAGAAGAGTGCATTGGAAGACTGAACAATCTTCACTGAAAGCCTGGAAACAGACACTTGCAGGTGACGGCAGAAGCCAAAGCAAGATCTCCTTCTTTCCCCTTTTGTTCCATCCAGGCTACAAACCTATTTGTTGATGCCACCCACATCCAGGGTGGATGATACCTCTTCAGTAAGTCCATCATCTAGACACACTTAGAATTGTGCTAAACTCCTCTACCAGGTGCTCCTTATTCAAGTGGACACCTTGATTAAACACCACAATCCACCCATTGTCAGCTGACAACTAGACACATTTCCTTAAAGCATACTTAGTTTCCAGATACAATAACAAATTGATAATTGCACCTAACAGGACGCAAAGATCCTGTGTACAAATTGATGTGTGATAATTCCCTCAACAGAATGGAAGGCCAAGTTTTCTTTTAATGATGCTTACATCTAATGGTTTGTAACTTATACATTATAATGTAGATTTAACATTACTTAAGAATCAATATTATGTCCATAGATGCTGTGTTCCAGAAGGAGAAAATAAAGTTACCTGCTTAATTTGTGTATATATATGCACAAACATAGTAACAAAATAGGATAGAATGATTATAGTTACTTTCCTCATTTCTATAACTGGTTATGTAGTCATAGCTGGTATTGCTTGTTACCTTGTGCTACCCGTTCTGTAAAATACAAAAATGAAAGAAGAAAATCTCACTTTTGCTTCTCCCAAGGAGGTCCAGTCTTGCTTTGGATATCCATCTCCAGGTTTCCAGTACTCTTCAGTCTTCCAGTGCAAAACATTCACTTTATACTTTCCAGTACAGACTTGTACAAGACTTCAGCGAGCTCCAGGCTTTCTACTTTGACTGCATTCTCCAACTCCTAGGCACACAGATAGCCCTTTTGAATTTTTCTTCCCTGACTCTACATTGAAAGCCAACCTCACAAATCCTTCATATATCATATATGCATGTAATATTAACTCTTTTCCTCCAATAAACCCCAGTCCCAGTGGTAGGTTGAACACTTTGATATTTTACTTCCTTTTCTGTGTCAAAGTTAGTTTCCAGAGATGTTGAGTTTAGATTTGGGATGCTTTTTGCTGATCCAAACATATCAAGGGGAACAGAAATTACCCATGACTCACATGGATGTAGGTAATGTATACTAAACTTTAATGTATCCAAAGGCATAAAATCTTAAAATTTAATGTTTCTTGTATTTATAATTGAGGTTTTAGGGTGAATTAATATATAGTGGATTAAAAAGCATCCTTTTTATCTAAGCAAGACAAATAAATCCCTGGGAAACAGTAACATTTCCTAGAAGACTGCATAATTGTTTTCACTACTATTAATGTATCAGGACTTTAATGTGAAGTATTTTTCACCTCTTTTAACTATTTCAGTCAGATGACAAGCCCTTCATCTAAGGTAGGGTGTTCCAAAATTCCAGGTGAGTGAAATGGGTATTTTCCAATTTTTTGTGCATAGAGTAGTTTTTTTCAAAATGATGTAAAGAACATTTTCTCACACCGTTTGATTCGATAAATTGGTGAGTTATTTTTTTTCTAGAGACATTCTAAAGAATGTCAATAATGCTATGTTTTATAAAATTATTCACAAGTTTTACACACACACACACCTGTATTAGACCATTTCCTTAAAATGCACATCATTATTATGAGATTTTTGTGCATGTCTTCGTGTGTGTGTGTGTGTGTATGTATGGGTATAAAAGAAGGGAATATTTTAACTGTAAAGAAGACATAATTTTTGCTAATTAACCTATACGTGACTTTTTTTTCAATCAAATAATTAGCAGCTTGGGAGCTTATGAGGGCAAAGATACATGGATGCAGCCACCTAAGTAGGATGAGTACTACTGATGACTCTGATGAGTTCTAGTGCCTTCTAGTGAAATTGAGGCAGCCTTTTCAACAATTGGTGATTCATCACTGGAGCACAAAGAAAAGTAACGTGAACAAGTCAGTGTACCCAGCATCAGTCTGAAGAGGCCAGCAGGCACAGTAGTATGCAGTTTATAGACTAAGAAATATTAATAAAAGGAAGTATTAGCACTGAAATTCAGAGGAAATATTAACACTGAAAGTGGACACGTGAAAGAATACACTTAGTTGTATTATTCAGGATTCTTAAGAGGAGAAGAACAAGTAAAGTGTGTGTGTATATGTGTGCATGTGTGTGTGCATTTGTATGTGTCTGTCTGTCTGTCTGTGTTGACAAGCTCTCATAATCCACCAAAGCAATTTTAGTAATTTTATTACCTTTGGTGCTGGCATTGATATGCATTCATTCCTGTATCTCTGTATCCCACACTTCCACTGCTCTGACAACTGCTGACCAGTTAACACAGTATTAATTGGAATTGCTTAATTAACATTTGTGGAATATTTATTTTAACCTATAAAATCGCTCTTGAGTCTTAATTAATAAACTCTATAAATTATATAGATGGATACCCATAGTGTATTGAAGTCCTGGCTAAGAAGCAGACAGTTTTTCCATTTGAGTTGAATCTTTACTAAAAATCCCTTCTATTCATTCCTAAAACTATTTCAATTCATCACCACTGTACTGACAAACTTTAAATGTGTATGTTCAGTTGGAATGTAAGTGTGAAGTGTTGATGCTCATACAAAATGAAGTTGAGTGCTTGATAATTTTTATGAAAATGGGAGGAAAAATATGCTGAACTGTGTAGAGTCAGAAAGTAGCAAAAAACTATATAAATGAATAACTAAATGGAGAAAATTGCAAAACTATAAAGACATTTTATAGGCACATTGCTTAGCAACTGTCTTAAATTTCAGCTCACTTTGGAGAAATTCAAGTTGAAATTCACACATTACATTGTGATCTATGCAGAGAAGGCTATCCAGAATTGAAGCTTTTAAATAAAATATCTTGGTTCTCAGTTAAAATCAATTGGTGAATAGATGTGCATTTTGCCCTTCCTGTTAAAAATAAGTGTTTAATGTATTCTACATTCTTATTATCCCTCATTTTAATCAATTGACTGACTAGATAACTATATGAATATTTTTAGCTATGAGATAAACACTTTAGTGAGGTAATCTTAAAATATGTGCTACTTCAGCTTTGTTAATTACAATTTTATACGCTAACAATACTTGGGCATTTTGTTTGTTATTTATAAATAAAAACTATGGCTTTTTAAGAAAAATATGTGTTATGGTTTGTGTCTAGTCCCCTAAAGCTTTATGCAGGTTCTGATGGGGCTTTTTGGAGGTGGCCGAATCTAGAGTCTGGTTTTAAATCATGGTGTAATGATGCAGGATCAATGGCACTAGGATAAATATTGTGAGTGCTAACCACCCTGAGTAGGTTGGATAAGGGGCAGAAAGATGCTGTTCAGTTCCCTTGCTTGTTGCTTTTGCTGCCTTCTGCCTGCTATGAACTGATTCTCCTCTGTGATGCCCCTCTGCCAAGACATGCTGCCTTGGAACCAGCCAATTATGAGCTGAAACCTCTACAAAGCTTTCCTCCCTTAACTTTGAGCCTTGGGTATTTTGTCCCAGCAATGAGAAAATTAACTAAGACAATATGAATCCAGTTGTAAGACATGGGATTGTACTTAATGTGATTCGATAGACTGAGACAGTCATTTAAGAAAAAAGAGGACCTGTGTTAGAAGGAGCAGAAATTAACAATGTTGGCAAAATTCGGTAATGAAAGACAAGTCAATTGAAGAAAATATTATAGGATAAGGAAACCAAGAGGCTATGATAAGAAAGACATCTCCATCCATATTCTGTGTCCCAAAGTCTCACTGAGGAGCAATAAGTAGTTCATCTCTGGGATAGAGACAGACTAGTGGTGTGAGCTTTCAAGGCATACCAAAATGTTTTTATTTATTTCTTTGTGTGGAGTTATTAAGTGATTCTGCAAATCAGTAATGGCAAGAAGATTAACATAATTAAAGTTGTATTTTATGTGAAATCAATTCATTAGATAGAATAGGCAGGAAGATGGTAGATCTTGCAACTATCAAGAAGATTATAAACAAATTTGAATTATTTGACCTAAAACCCTAACTCTCCATAATTACTTACTAATATAAAGTGTAGCAATTCTTCATAATTTGAAACATAACTACCCTGGTACTGTTAATTTTAGCAGTTACTCTGAGATTTCTAGCCTTTTATTGAAAATATTTTAATGAGATTACACCGTACATATAGTACACAATTATAGATAAATGCATGTCATTTATTGTTTTTATGTGGCAAATATACTGATATATTTTGAATGCTTTGGTTTGTCTTATCAGTGCAGCAGCTTCTGGAATATTCTGACAGTTACAAATCAGCTGGTTTGATTCACTCAATCCTACAATATGAACTGCCTGACCTTGATATATTTCCTAATGCTATTTCTATCTACTCCTCAATTTCTCTGACTTATATGTCTCTCTGTAACCTCAGTTTTATCTCTCCTTAGATGATTTCATAAATCCTTCTCTTCTAGTCACCTGTCTAATAGTATCTCAATATACCATCTAATAGAGGATGCCCATTAATAGCAGTAGTAAACCCTAAACTGCAATAAATTATATCACTAGGACTTTTATCTTGGCTTTTCTCCTCATAAAATATGTGTTTTTTCTGTGTCCCTCCTGAATAGGCTTTGTCAAAAATGGACAGCATATAAATATTTGATTTATTATATTCCTATCCACAGCACCAAAATTGAAATGCCATACCTGAAACACCATTTATCATTAGGATGGTAAATGTTCAACCAGTCTACTTGAATTTTTCTTCAAGAACATAGCTAGCACTACAATTTATAGGGCCAAACAAAATAAAAATAAGAAACCTAAGTCATTATGAAGTTAGTATTTTCCCCGAATGAATATTAAAGGACAAATACACAAAACAAACAATAATTTAATTCTACTTCTCAACTCCAAGCATTATATTAACAATACTATCAGTTTTCTCACTCCCCAAAACTTAGCAGAGTTGATCATAAATAATCACACTGACGGAATGAGTTGCACATCTCTTTTCCTTCTTTGTCTATCCTCTGTCAATTTATGCATAGCACACTGTCTCATGCTTCACTCATGTTTGTGAAGGACATGGTATAGATCTTTTGACTGTTCTCTGCATGTTGTAGAGCTGAATAAAATGTATAAGAGAGTATGGGTAGTATTACCATGCTGCTTTTGGATAAGAGAGTAGGAATTCATAAGCTAAAAAATTGCCATTGGATTAAGAATCACATAATCGTATTGCATTCATTGAACATTTATGGCATGTTTAACCTACTGTATTCAAAGGTGTACATTTAACTTCAAAAGTCTCCAAATTTATAGTTTCCTTTTACTCTGCTGAAAAGTCCTTCTCAGATTTTGTGTAGTTCTTTTCTGCTTGAACTCTAATATTGGTGTGAACCAGGACTCATGCTTTGCCAGTGGTCTGTCCTATGGCCTCTTGTGGTGCTTCTGAGGGTCATCACTTAGAGCAGTATTTACGTGCTGATGTTTAAAAAATTCCTTATGTATCAACCGTAGTCCACCTTTCCAAATTCTAGAGTCACATATCCATTTGTTTGTGAAATACTTCCAGTTAGAGTCTGTGAGCCATCCTGAATCAATATGACAAAAATCAAATTACTGACTTCCCTCAAAATTCTTTCACATTTAAGCTTCTAATTTAGTCGAGGTCCTTTGCATCCTTTTAGCAACTCAAAAGATCAAAATGTTTGGATTCTTCCTTGACTTTGCTCTTTCTTTCATTGTTCTGGATCCAATCTGTAAGGAAATCCTTTTGGCTTTGCTTTCAAAATATATCGGGAGTCACATGCCCTCTCACCACCATTCATATCAGTACTTTCCCCTTTTTACATTCCTAGCCACAAGTATACTGCCAAAAGTCAGAATGTGTTAGTTGGCTCAAAACTGTAAAACGTATATTCTTTTTTCTCAGTACAAGAGTCATAGCCATTTCAGTGACCCACAAGGTACCAAATAATCTGACTCCATCTTTTTTTTTTTTTTTTTTTTTGTCTCATTACCTTCAGTTCTCTCTTGCTCATACTTCACCAGGTGCTACTCCTCACACACTCCAGGGGCACTCCTGCCTCCAGACATTTGTTCTACTCTTCTTTATCCCTGGTATAGCCACTACCAAATATCCATGTGAGTATTCACTCACCCCATGTAGTCTCCCCTCAGATATCATCATTTAGATGATTCTACCCTACTTAGCAATACTATGTATTATAACACAGCTGTCTTTCCTATTTTTATAGCATATACAAATATGTACAACTTATTCATATGTTTGAATTATTTATGGTTTCTTTTCTTTCTGTAATGTATACTGTGAAGGAAGGAAACTTTATTTGATTTTTGGAGTCATCTGGGTGCCTAAAGCAATACCTGGTACATATCAAATTTCATACCTGATGAAATGAACATTTAAAAGTTTCTATCCATATTTATAAATAAAATGCATTTTGGAATTAGTAGCAGGTCTAGATCAATTGAAAAGCATTTCTTTTATTTATTTGTGCATAAAATAATATATAATGTCTTAACATGAATGATAATAATAGTGATAATAAGTTATAATAGGAAGCATTCAGTGAATATTTGTTGAAGGAAAAAATTAATGACTGAGAAGTAAAAAAGGTTATTTTTCCTTATAGCATTTACACAGTAGTTGCATAGAAAGATTTCTAAGAAAATTTTTATAATAGCACACTATGAAAATTATATTATGGGTAATACATGGAAACAGAAAATGGACTATCTTAGTTACTTTTCTCTCATTACTGAAACAAAATACTCAACACCCAAAGTTAAGGAAGGAAAGGCTTATTTAACTCACAGTTTGTAGGGGTTTCAGTCCACAATTGACTGACTCCAAGGCCCGGTGGTATGGTGAAGGACAATTGTTCGAGGAAGCGGAAGACAACTAAAGAAACAAGAGTGAAAAAAGGAGAGAGCAAGCCTCTTTTCTGCCTTTAAAGTGCAAGCAGGCTACCTACCTTAGGGTGGGTTCTCTACACCCTAGGATGTAGAACTGCTGAGTCATTTAGTTAAACTTCTAAACTTCTCAAGTTGACGCAGTGTCTCAACCATAACAGACAAGATGGAAACACTGGAATTCTGATACATAGAAATAGTATCAGAAATATATTAAAATCTATACAAAGAACTTATTACCCACCAAATGCACATTAATAATGCTTGACTCTATATAATTTATTCTGAAAAATTTATAGCTATCACACAGAACTTGAGATTGGAAACATTAGAAATGTATAAGTTGCAGGCATGAATATAGTGTAGTGCTTAAAATTCCAGCTCTCTTAACTCTAAGTAATTTATAACCTACTGGGAAGTAAGAAATATGTATAATTATAAAATATCTTTTCTGAAGAAGATTAAAGCTTATCAACATTAGTCATGATGAGATGAAATAACTGTCTTGGAAAATCTAGCAATTCTAGTATTGCAAGTTTGAATTGATTGATTTATTTACTTCTCCCTTAAAAAGTTTTGGAATACTCCCTCTAGTTCTACTACAGGGCTATGTGGTAGGTCACTTTGAAGCCTATCTGCTAGAGAAGTCTTGCAGGGGACTATAATCTACTTAAGTAGGGGCTACTGGTTTCCTGCCATTGCTCACCATTAGTGCTCCAACATCTACCATGGTGTTTGACACATACTAAGGAACAAATAAATAAACAACTAAGAAATGAATGTTGAATAACAGGCAATCAATAAGGTAAGTTTTAATGAGATAACTTTGAAACTTTTGAGATCAAAGAATAAATGCTTACTATAAATCCTTTATTTTGTGTTCATCATTAGTGCCACATACACCTGCTTCCTGCCATCTCCTTCCTCCAAGATATTGTCATTTGGAACAGAATTATTACAATCTCCTTTTAACTGGCCTACTGCTTCAAATCTCATTCAGTCTATGCAAAACTCTTTAAATCTATTACTCATAAAGCAATCGATGTGGTTACTTTAAAATTAAATCAGATTATATGTCTTCTTTTGCAGACATAAAAATAAAAATCTGGCCAGGCTTGGTGGTGCACGACTTTATTCCAGGACTTGGGAGGCTGAGGTAGGTGGAGCATTGTGAATTTGAGGCTGGCTTGGGTTACAAAGTGAGTAAAGCTGGCCTAAAGTACATAGTGCGACCCTGCCTCAAAAAGAATAGGGCTGGGAGTTTAGCTCACTGGGTTAAGCACCTGCCTGGCAGGTGCAAAGTTGTGAGTTTGATCCCCGATACAGGAAAAAAACAATCTATGGCTCCCCATCATACTATGAGGCATAGTGAAATTTTTTTACTATAAGACCCCCAAGACTTGACTCTGTACTTCTTCCGTGGTCCAACTTCCTGGAAGTCTCCTCATTGTGCACTCAGCTGTGTTCTTTCCTCTCTGATCTCTAAACTATCAGATACTAGAGACTTCTTAGCCATTCCTCCTGCAAGGTCCTTTCCTCCACTGTTTGCTTATTCTTTCTGGTTGTTGTTGGAACTATATATTGAAATAAGTCCTCATTATGGATGCTTCTCTTGGCCACACTTTGAAAAAGCATCCTCCTATGACTTCATCCATATATTTTGCTTTACTGTAGCACCTCACTTCTTCTATCTACATCACATGATATGACAACTGTTTGCTTCACCAATTGACTCTTTCCTGGTCTTCCTGTGGACACAAAAAGATGTGGTTTTATTTTTCAGTTAATTTGACTTCCCATCAGGTTGACTGCTGCTTCAAAACTAGCTAAACTTTCAACAGATCTTTATTTAGATAAAGAATTTATTTCTTCCTTGATTGTTCTTTGAACTGAAAGCTTGTTATTCCAGCATGGATTTGGCTTCTCTATCCCTGGTTCTACCAGCTCTGGTTCAGAGGGGCACTGTAGGGACCTAGTTATATCTTGTCCTTCTAAGACATGCTATGAATGGTCAAATCCAAGAGAAAAAGTTGTGTCTGGGATAGGAATCCATGAATACACCTACAGTATGTAAGTATTCAAAGGATTAGATGTAATGATCCTACATTTGTAGTAATAAAACTTTAAGCCATAGCAGAATTTCATTAAGTATTTTTTAATTTAATTCAATATTTAGATTAATAGACTTATCAAACATCCTAAAATATTTGCTTCCATGTATGCTTCATATTGGTATCAAATTGCTGAACTGATGAGAGCTGATGGAATCTCTAATTTTATGTTTAATGATCCTTCATGTATAAATGATATTTCAAAATGAAATTGATATATCTTAAAATCTTTATAATAATTTCCTGGATGATGCTCAAGTAATTACAGTGTTAAAGATTGAATCTATTCTCAATTGTAGAAAACAGGTTGTCCTGAAAACTGGAAAATATCAAAGAAAATTGATATTAGTGAATAACTGATTATACCTTAACATTGTCAGTGATTAATCATGGATAGATTTTTAGAAAGTCAAATTTGTGAAATCTTGCTTAATCAAGAATAAATGTAAAGAATGTAGTGGTCTTAACTATTGACTATAGACTTTTATCAGGTGATTCATTAGCTATATTTTGCTGTATCAAATTTCTGTGAAAGTTAGTGGTTAACATAGTTATTTTATAGTTTCTGTGATCAAGAGTTCATAATGTCTTTGCAGATGTCCTTGTCTTATATGTTCAAGAGAATGTCATTATGATGCTAGCAAGGCTTGAAGCCATTTGAATACTTGACTAAGGTTGTAGATTTTCCATGCTAGTTGCACAGGGCTTCTGTTTCACAGCTCAGGGGCATCAACACAGCCTTCAGTTTGTTCTGATGTGAGCTTTTACATAGTTTGCTCATGGAATGATGTCTAGCTTTCCCCAGAGAAGGTAATAAGAAAGCGATAGGAAGGAGAGTGAGCAAAGGAAGGAGTACCTTTTATGACTCAGTTTCTAAAGTCACAAGATGTCAGTTTGCTTTACTGTTGGAAGAGAACCCATAATTCCAAACTTCACTGAAAGAAAGAGAAATTAATGTCCACCTGCTAAAAACAGGTTCATCAAAAAATGTGTGGTCATTGCAAGGCCATCATAAGGGTCTTACTGTATTTGTATTAAAGACTCTGTGTATGTTCATTTCACTAATTTTATGTCATTCTAATTTGTATAGTTTATTTTATTATATAGCCTACTCACAGTATTTAAGGAAAGACAGCTATTATTAGTAGCTTGGGTAGTAATGGTAGCAAACGATTTTATTTGCTTGTATATCAAAGGTAATGAGTGCAACTGGTAAGATTGAAGACATGAAATAGAGTGGAAACTTGATGGACTGGTGTTTTTTAGGAAAATATAATAAAGTTTAAAGTGAAAAACTACACTTCTAAGGCTTAAAGAAAGCTTGTCCTTTGTTGCCGAAGAAAACCATCATAGGGACAGTGAAGACACAAATGTGTGTGTGTTAGGAAGAGTGAGGGAGGTCAGAGAAGTTTGTGTTTTTGCTGATTCATAGCCATTTTATTGTGAAACACAAAGAAAGCCCTTTTTGTGAAGAACTAGAAGACAAAAGTAAATAAGATGTGTGCAGAGATAGACTGTGTTTTTAATAGGTGTTCCAGAATAAAGGAGAGTTCCAGGACAAGAAATTAAAAAATACTAGGTAACATTTTAAAGCTTGATTGATACTGGGTTTCAAATATATATTTTGTCTTTTAAAATCAAGTATTTATATTTTGTCATATATTAACTTGAAACCTCAATACAGATAATTATCATCACCACCAGAAGAGTCAGATATCATCGTTTTAGAAAAAGGGAAACTGGAAATTGGAGAGATATTTCACTTTCCAAACTTGTATGTGGCATAAGAAAATTTTATAACCAGGTCTGTGTGTCACAAGTATGTATTCTATTAAAAATTTCCTCCTCCAATGAGTAGGTGCATTTGCTTAGAAGCAGGGCTGTGGAATGAGTCATTTAGAAAGGGATGTGGCTGAGTTTCATTAAAACAATAGAAAACAACAGAAAATGAGGCAAAGGAAGGTGATAATATCAGTTGAAATATTGATTATAAGGTTCAGGTTAGATCAGAGAAGGAAATTAGATGGGACTTTGCAGACTGAAAAAACATAAAAGATCCAGATATCAGCATGTCATTTCATTTAAATCACTGCAGCACCAACTATGATTGACTCATATTGCTGCATATATACAAGACCCTGCTTTCTTGTCATAGATAGAATTAGTTTAAGGTCATCTAATCATTTTCCCTGTTTTCAAAGGCAGAATCCAACATTCAGAAAGGTACAGTTGACAAGCTGAGGATGAGTGGGACTTTTCTTAATGCTTCAACATTGCTACTTGGGTTCACAGAGAGAATTAATCAGAAATAAAACTCCCTATATTCCAAAGACAGGCACACCTACCATTGAAAACTGACACTCCAAGGTACTCAGAAAGGTGCTGTGTAAGTTTCTATCTGCTTCAAGTGAGTGTACGTGGAATTTTTAGTACTATGTTGGCAGAGGTTTGGTGCTTTCTAAAGAAATCTAAAAATACAAAACTTGCCTTCATTCTTCCTGCAAAAATACCAGACAGATAATAATAAGGTATCACTAATACTTAAATGACTCAAATAAGTAAATATAATAAATTGTTACTCATTCTTACTTAATAAAATAATAGTGACATTTAATGAAATCATTTTATAGTAACTCACCAAATATTTATTAATCCCTTATTACATGCTAGAAATGAGAGATACAGTAGGGAATGTATTGAACAAAAATCCTTATGCTCCCAAAATTTAAAGCTTTCTTGCTAGTAGGGAAGGATAAATGCATAAATAACAAATTTAGTAGATAGTAAGTGCTTTGTAGAACCTTCAAGAAGGAATAGGTGTTGGAAAGTATTTGAGATTATCCAAGTAAAAGTCATACAATGCCTCATTAAGTAAAGAGTAGTCAGTAGATGCTTAAGGAGGGGAAATAGTGAATGAAGGAAATATCCTGAAGTGCTATATTGAAGTCCTCATCCTGCGGTACCTCAAAATGTGACTCGTTGGAAACAAAGTGTTTGAAGACACAATTAAGGTTAAAGGAAGCCATGAGGATGGGTTGTAACCAAATATGCCTAGTGTCCTTATGAGAATAGAAGAAGTAGTCATGGGCATATGTAGAGAAAGGACTATGTAAAGACACAAGGGAGACACCTCTAGAAGTCATGGGGAGACCTCAGATGAAAGCAGCCTGCTAAAACCTTGATCTTAATATCTGTAACATCCAGAAGTGTGAGAAATGCATTTCAGTTGTTGAAGCCATGAAGTTTGCAATATTTTGTAAGGACAGTCCTCACAAGCTAACAAAATAACATTTAGACAATTGTAAGATATAAATGAATAACTTCATAAACCGAAAATCCACTTTACAAATCACTTTTGCAGGACAGTAAGTAAGTGATTATACTTTCTATAAAATCTGTTAGTGCTATGCTAAAATACATATGAAGCACAAATGACTGCATGTTTATCTTTTGCTATACTTTGGGTTCTCATGTTAATCTGTTTATTAAGAGTTACTGTATTTTTTAATCTTATCAACACAGTTCTCTATTATACAACGCATAGCTTTAGAAATATTAATTATCTGATAATAATAGGTTATGTTACAAAGTAAATCCAGTTACACGAGGTGCTGGAAACATACTTCATTCAAATTCTGCCTCTAGAGCTAGAGATTCTAGTTTTTAAATCCTAGCTTCTAAAAAAGCGTAATTTGCAGGCACACTGCTCAATGACGAATATGGTTACCTATTTAGGAGCTTGTGATGGGCAGCAGAGGCTTTGCATAGGCTGCAATTTGTGAATAGGTAATTTTGTTCACAAACCTTCTCACCCATGGAGTAAGCCATGCACAGATAATCCATCTGTTCTCCAGGCTTCTTTTGATTAACTGCATAAGAGAGCAAAGATTTATGAGGGATGTTGTTTCTGCCTTGACCTCTTGTGGCGTTCCTTTCAGAATATGAAAAATGGTACCACCTGATTCCAGAGGGGGTGACAGCACCGTGTTCTCATCAAAAGTGTTATAGGGGTGCATTTGCAGATGCCTGCTGTTCAGTCCTTTAGGGGACTTGCATTCACCAGAAATACACCATCTTGGTTTCATCTATCCCTATCATTAACAGGATTTATTGGGAAAAAAAATCCCTTAAATATAATTTGCACCAAAAATTTTCAAGAAGCAAGAGGTGAACCTAATGATGCAGATTTTTAATAGTACACATTTGCAATGCATAACGAATGCAGTACATTCATCACAGAGATTTGGTACCTATATGGATTGTATTTCATGATTTTTACTTCTCTTTCTCGCTTCCTCTTTCCCCTTGCCCTTTAAAAATCTCTGAAAGATCTATATCCCTGTCTCCTGTTGTCTTTTATTCTGCTCTTTAAATTGTATCATTAGCTGTGATGACTGTTTAGTCTAAAATAAGAGGGGAATATAAATTGCCAAAAATAGGAGGAGAAATCTTTGAGAGGCTAAATTCATAGAATTTATCTTTGGCATTCATTCTTATTGCTAAGGTGCCTCAAAACTATTACAATAACAATATTTCTCCATTTTTCTATGTTTACTTTCAATTTTGTCAGTGCATCTCACATATATTTTCTCCTGAAATGCTCATAACACTTGTCTGAATTAAGATCTGTAATGCCATCACTTACAGAAATGAAGAAATTGGTATCCAGAGAAGAGAAGTAATTTTTTTCAGAATCTCATAATTTAAGAGTTGACATATTACTCACACAAAGGCTGTATGTTTGCCTAGCCCTTAAACATACTGATTTATAATTGCAGACCTCTTTTCTACCTACACAGCCTGTATGGAATGGATACTGGTACACTCATGAATTCCTGTCTTCTTCAAATAAACTTTGCTTTTTAGAAATGAAAAGTAAAACTGTTGTCCCTCTACAGCTTGGTGCTATATAAAACATTACATGCTAACAAAACAGAGAACTATGTCTGTGTTCTAATTCACGTGCTGGCCATTTTCTTCTCTTCTTTTCCATACCACTTCTCCACCTGCACCATGCCCCAGGAAGATGATGTGTGTGGATTACCTACCTTCCCTGCTTCAGGCTTCAAGTAGGTGTGTCCATGTGAAGTTTAGACAATAGATAGAAGAAGATAGTACTGTAGGAGCCTTTATTACTTTTATTTCATCCTTGTGGTACAGCTAGGATCCACCTAAGTCTCTTGACTAAAGATTTCAACTCCTTAAGTTGGATTTGCTTTATGCTTTTAGATGGCAACCTCTGCTTTCTTCAGGCCACTGAGTAGAAATGGTAACTCTTTGTTAATAACCAAATAATATTATACCTTTCTTGAAACTTTATGTAATCCATTTTTTAAAAACTGTGATAATTTGCCATAAATTCAGTTTTCATATACTACCTATGACTTTTGCCAGCCTAATTGGTACAGTTTAAAAAGTTGTATGGTCTAACATAAAATAATGAACTTGCATATGTTTGCTCATTGCCCCCAAATATGTCCTGAATTTTTCTTCAAATTCCACTCTGTTGTCTGCCTTTAACTTACTAAATGTTAGACCACAGCTTAGATAGATCCAACAACTAAAGCATAATCTGAGGAAAAACGAACCAATCAAAAACAAACGAAGTAATGCCACAAATGTCTATAATTGCAGAGCCTTTCTCTACATTACACAAATTTTATGAAGTATATCTCTGCTGTAGAAATATCATTAGTGGTAATCTATTGCGATAAACCTAAGCATTTTAACTGTATATAATTTTACCATCTTTCCCTTGTTTTTGAGCAAAGTAAGCATTTGTTGCCTGGAAAATTGGAATTCTCTCAGAATAATAAAACATTGATCGAACATGAACTGTAATTAAAATCATCACCATATTGTAGCGATATGGATTGATTTCTCAATGCATGAGCAGGATAAAGTAGTTCATGTGCTGCAATACATAAGACGTGCATCCTTGCCATGGGAAGCTCTTTGAAGGAGGACCTGTCCTTATCTAAGTTATATTCACATGTTTCTGCATTGTCTAAATAATGCTGTCTGTTTTAGGTGCTTCTGGTTTATTTCTGTTGCTATTGGCAGTGTCCTATCATCAGTTACAGTCCCCATTTTGAACTGTTCAGCACCAGTGTTACAGAACCCTCATTGTTACCTAAAGACTGAACCTTACAGGTTAATAAAAGGGAATGGTCAGCATCATAAAATTTGTTTCTCATTGTGCCCATAATTTCAACTGGTTCAATGCCCGTGATGAAATACCATGCAGTGACAAGCACCTTGCAAATGTGGGTCAGGTTTTGTATTCAAAAAAGGATGAAAGTGAGTGGGTAGATGTACCTTCTTAGCCTATCAACAGAGAAAACAAAATGCATATATTTTGCTGATTGGGTTAACTTACATCACTTCCATAATCAAACACCAAGTCAATAGGAACTGCAATATTCAGTTTCTTAACTCAAAATTAAATCATATTGCAATTAAAATTTACATCATGATATGCATGCATTTGTATATAATGTTACAGAACTTCTGACATTTTGGTGGATAGGCAGAGACTTACCAGACAACACGCTTTCTGAAGTTGCTGAATAGAAGTGAAGTTAAGGCCTTTGTGCTTTCTGATACTAGTCACAGAATCATCTACTGCTTTCATAATAAAATGCATTTGACTCTTAAACTAACACAATTTTCTACCAATAGTGTTGGAACCAGGGCATTGGTCCCATCCATGAACAAACACAATTTATATTATTCCCAGTAGCTCAGATAAAAATGATCTTTTTATGCCATAATATTTTTTTCTCCTGGTTGAAACATTTCATGGCTTATATTGCCTCACCATTATACCATTTTAAGAATAATAATGAAAAAAATATGAAAAAAACCTTGAAGTAGCATTTTTCTCTTCTTTTTCCCTACCAGCAAACAGATTTGAAAGAAAACATTTGCTCTGAAAACTCTAATGGTTGGTGTCATTTCAGAACAGGTTGTGCACTATTGATTAAATGGGAAGGTTACTTTGTGCACAGTTGAACAATTCAAATTTCACGTAGCAGAGTTTTGATTTGCTTTGGTGGACTATAAATGATGTAAGGCAGTTGTTTACTTGAAAATAAAAGTCAGATTGAAGTTTTCTTTTTATTTTGAAAGTTTGAGCATAGTAAATAGCCACAAACAGTTTATTTTAAGACAATATTATTAAAGTTGTAGTATCTGCTCAGAGAAATTTATTTATACCTTTGATGACAGCCAATAAGACTGAATCATTTCTTAATGCTAAAGAAAAGGAGAAGTGCCAAAGATCAGAGTAGTTATGCCAGTCAGATGACAATGATGAATGAATAACTTGTATTTATACTGAATCTTTTCTTTTCATGTGTACTTACATTGATTCTAAATTATTTTGTGTAACACTTTTCTACAAAAATTAATCTATTAGACACTAAGTCAAAGAACAAACAGAAAAGGTCATCTCAAACAACAACAAGGTGAAAAGCTTAAGGTTCAGGAATATCACAAGTAATCTGAAGGAACAGGGCTGCTGTATCAGACTGGTCAGAGACCAGTCTCACCCACTCATCACCACAGCTGTACCTCATGCTCTTCATAACAACCACTACTCCATACAGGTCCCCAAGGTTTGTTCTTGGGCAACCACTACCCTTTCTCAAGCCTTGCTCTTAGCGGGTCACCACAACCCCGTTTCACTGAACCTCGTCCTCCCCCATGACCCTTTATAGGCTCTGTAGCCTGTGCGATGGGACTGGCTCTTGTCGTGGTCCCTTAAATTTGTTGTGAAATAAACCTGTCATGTTCAGCTTGTACCTCTGTTTATTTTCCTTCTTTTTCCCTATCACAATCAAGTATCAGGAACATAATAAATGCATTATAATGCTCCCCACTGAGACTCTCTAGTAACAATAAATATGCAACATTGAAAGAATTACATTCTAATATGTTATTAAAATACAATGGTCTGCTAGTTGTGGTTAGTATAAAATTTTCGTCTAGATGATAAAACTTAAAGTCAAAAGAAGGATGGTATTTCATTTAAACTATAAATTTTTACATGAATTATGGCAAAATACATGAATGTTATAATTTGACCAGCATGAAATGGAAAAGTTAAAATGCCAAATGAGTAGAATGTAGAATTGCTAAGGTCCATCCTATAAATTCTAACTTTCTGTTTTATAACAAGCAGGGAAGATGTTCAGATTATAGTCAGTAGGAACATTTGGCCATGTTGAGGGATTACAAAATGGTTTCTTTGATTGGTTTAGTATGAAAAAGGGAAAGAAGGCACCAGCTGAGTATAAGAGATCTGGTTCTTCTATTACATGGTTGCACAATCTTGAGACTTCACCTCACCTCTGTGGATCACACTTTTTTCATTTGGTGGTCCAGAGCAATAAAGATTGTTAATACTTGTTAATACAGATTCTATATTGATGAGTCCTTTGCAAGAGAATAAAGAAAATGAGCCATTTATGGATAAAGTTGGCTCAATTTAGAAGAAAGCAACTGGAAATATTAGGCTGTGGGGAATTAACTAATGTTCAACATATAACACCCAGCTGGACTGAATCATTGTAGTTCTGGGTGGAAGGCCCACCTGAGAATTGTAAAGGATGTAAAAGGAGAACTGGAGGAGAAGATGGTGTGATGTTGAGTCTCTTGGAGAAGCTTGTCACGCTGCCTTTCCTGATATGAACTCAGCTGTTCTCATCATCAGAGGAGTTCAAGTTCTCACTGTCTCTGAGGTCTGCTGTAGTTCTCTGGGGGAGCTCTGGTCCTTACTTTGAGTGTCGCTTTTGGTCACCAGTGCAGATCCTTCAGCTTGCTGACAGATCCTTCATACCACTGCCACAGATTTTCTAGCTTCCACCACTGATCTTTGGGCCTTCCCAGCAGAGATTCTTGGTACAGACTTGTATGACACATTGCCATGGGCTCTAGGTCTTCAGCTGGACTTTCACAGGACATTGGTGCGGAATCCAGGCCCACAGATGTATTTTTTGGGTCTCTAGTATGTGGACAGATTTCTGGCACTGTTTTGCATTTAACACTTTGGATGATTATTATAAAATGTTCCTATGAATTATATGTCCTATATTAAATATGTTCCCCTGTAAAACCTGACTACAACAGAAGGTCATTAGCAGTCCTCCTTTCTGATGTGCCTGGTAACTAACTACAAGTTTCCATGAGCAATAGAAATTGGTGAATAATTGAGAAAAAGAGGGTCCTATGATTCCCAAAGCAAAAGGAAAAAGTTACTCAGGGGCTTATTGATATTGTGTCTGTTTTTTTGCTCAGCATTAGGGATTAACTCTGAATTCCCTAAAAATATTTCACAGAAAACTGCTTTGAAGATGTTCTTTAAGAGTTCTGGTACATGTATGGCATATAATAATGTGTAGCATCAATTGTCTAAATCACTGTAAGAAATTCTATTACTCTCCAGAATCATAGCAGAGATTTTTTTCTAAACAGTTTTAGTTGTGACGGAATACACACAGCATGAATTTTACTATCTTAGCCATTTTTAAAATACACAGTTCAGTAATGTTAAGTCCATTTGTATATTTGTATAATCAAAATCCAGTACTCTTTTTATCCCATGATGCTAAAACTTTTACTCATTAAAGAACTCTTCTCTTATCTCTCCTATCCAGCTCCTAGCCACTTCTATCCTGTTTTTCCCCAGTGAATTTGACCATTCCGGTATCTCTTGTAAGAGGAATCATACAGTATCAGTGTTATTGTGACCGATTTCCTTGAATTAGTATAACGTTTTCAAGGTTCACCCATTTCCCAGGATGTGTCAGAATTTCCCAACCTTCAAGGTTGAATCATATTCAAATATATACCACATTATATCTACTTATCTTTGAATGCACATGAGTTGTTTTCACTTTTCAGGTATCAGAAATAATCTCCTATAAAGATGGGTGTACAGTTGTGCTTCAACACTGTGCCTTTACTTTTTTTGTTTTTTTGAGAGTATACCCAAAAGTCAGTTTTTAATGTGACAGTTGTGTTTCTAAATTTGGAGGAACATCAATACTGTTCAAATAGTGGTTACAGCATTTTCCATTTCTATCAACAGAGCATGAGGATTCCAACTTTGACACCTCCTTGCCAGCACTTACTTAGCTAAGCAGTGATTTTGGTGTTTATGAGCATAGCAAGAATGTTAAATTTCAGGTGAGTATCACAACTGTCTTGTCTATTGCTATGTTTTCATGTTTTGTATAATTTCGCAAGTCAATAGACATTCGATAAAGGTGTGTTAAATATGTAAAAAAGGAAACATAGCATAGTTTTGGAACCTTGAGAGTTTTTCCACTCTATGCAATGTCAGGCAGCAGCATTTCAGGCAAGGTGATTTCCCAGTAAGCTTGGGAAGTTGCTATACTTCTCTTTGGATTCAAAGGCAGTAAATAACAACTAAATGGCTGCTGAGAGGAAATACTGAAAGACAGGAATTCCTGAGAGGTCATAGATATTACATGAACACTTCAGAGAGACTTCTTAGGTTTCTTTAGAATTATAAAAGCAGATGTTACACTTGGGAGAAGTAAAAACGGAACAGAGTAGTAATTTGGATTTCTTACATGGCAGATTAACCAACAAGATGCAAATATTAAAGATTATGTAAATGTAATTTGATTTAAATTTAAAGTTGCCCCTCAAATTGACTAAACTTTCTCTAAAAATAATTTAGTATTTTTGAATTATTAACTTACATTTTCATATTATAAGCATATTAGTAATTATCCTTTTTTGACAATACCTGAAAATATTTAACTACGAAGATGAACTTATAATGGACAACTCTTCTTAGTCTTTCTTCATGCTTTCTCTTATTCCAGGCATTGCTAACAATATTTGATGCTAGAGAACAATTGTTGAAGGACATCTCATCAGCAATTGTTGATAGATTTGAAATAAATTTGATCTGACAGTGATAAATTTTTTTTTCCTAAAAAGGTTACTTCAAAGCATGGATGATCACAATGCTTTGCAACAATTGAGAGATCATTAAATACATACAAAGTTCTAGGAATATATCTTGGCTTGTGACTATTACATCATTGCATAAAAGAGCCCAAACTTGGAGGTAATTAAAATAAAAACACACAAAATATTTGCTAATAGGCAATTGAAGTAGGGTCAAGAGTAACATGAAATTTAGTGAAAGCTAATCTTATTAGTAAGTTTGCAGGAAGACAAAGGTATTACAAAAATATTTTAAAGTAAGGGGTAATTCAGACACAATATAATGAGGCTCCCCAGGATTTGAGAGAGTGGAGAGAGTAACTCAAGTGTTAGTTTTTAATAGATTTTGTGTCCCTTGGTATATATGAGCATTATTAAAATCATTCCACTCTTTAATGAAGTAAGATGTGTATATATTTCATTATTCAAAAAATCAGTCTCAGATGAAAATTATGTTTCCTGGGAAACCTGATCTTAAACCTACTTTTATCTGCTGAAACTTCCACTCTCCACAAGATTATAGTTTATAAATTGGTTAATAAAATAGAGTTTCAGGGGCAAAAAGTTTTGCTCATTCTGCCATCACTTACTACTTTATAAGTTATCCACATTTGTTATGGAAGTTTATTTCTCAAACTTAATTATAACTTATAATCATTCAGGGCTTTTTACACAGTGTATTTTGAGATAGACTCTTAAAGATTTAGACTTCACAATAAATCTGTACAATAAGTAATAAAGTCCTATTTCATATATGAAAAAAATACGTCCCCAACCATTTAAGGACTGGATTGGAAGTCACATTAAAGTCTGCAAGATTCCAAAAGGAAAATCTCTGAAAAATTATGCTGGAATAAGAGATGATGATAGCATCAGCTTTTATTTCAAAGGGGTTAAACTTTATCAAATAAGGTCGTCTACTGAGTCCTCAGATGTCCATAGTATGCAGAACTTTGAAAGGTTGACAAAACAGTAAAAACAGTTTGGAAAATTTTTAAGTAGAACTAGTCTTTCATAAGTTTCAAAGGTGAGCTTTTGTGGTAAGACAGCAGATTTGATGAAAGACAATTGCCTTGTTTATCTCTGTGGATATTTCTATATAATATTGTCCAGTGAGTTATAAATTCAACTGCTGTTCCTTGATTTGATTGCAATTCCACATAGACAAGTTATCTTTGCAAATAGAAGCCAGCACATTTTTTTTTCTTACATACTTCCTGTTGTAATTACAGGTCTTGAAATACAAAATTTCCATCTCCCACTCTTACTCTCTTAATGGAGCTCTCAGTTTCATGAACATCTTAACTGAAGCCATTTGAAAACTGCAATGAGAATGATATTTTAAAAGCATTAACTAAATTAAACTTACACCTCTACTTAGAAACTCTATAGTAGATATTCACTTTACTCAAAATACCCTTTTAAAATATCTAACATGTCCGAAAGACTTTAGTGTGATCTTGTCTTCTTTTGCCTTCTAGGTGGTTGCTTTTAATGCCTCTGAGTTTCAGGCTATTTTTCTTTTTATTTAAAATCAGTCTTGATTTTTTTTTTCTTGTGCCACTTTCTGATTTTTACTTGTCCCAAATTGTATCCATCTTCTAGATTTACATATTTTCAAAGAACAACTGTGTTTGTACTGCTCTTCAAAAAGAGCAATGCGACATTTCCAACAGAAATAGTTTTCGACCAAGATGGTCTCCTGATAAATAAGGCCTTTCCTGAGACTTTGGAAATGTGATCCAGTTAAACATTAGACTTGATTTTTCAGGATGAAACAATCATCAAACAAAAACAAACAAGGATTAAACCTACAAACTATAAGTGGAATTCATTTTCCTTTAAGTGAAATGGATGATACAGAGATTTTATTTGTGAAAAGCCATGTATAAGTAATAATGCAGGAACAAAAAACTTCTTTGGGCATTTTGGCCTTTCCCACTAAAAGATTCCCTGGTTTCCTTTGGTGTTTCATGCAATCAGTCTCTCTGACTTGTGTCCCAGTTGTACTTGGCTTGATCTTTAATCTTAAAAGGCACTCTATTATCATGATAATAATGATATTGAAAACCCAAAGAAGCCACTTACACTTTACTAATTCATTCAATTAATCAATAGTCTCAGCTCCCTCTGAAAAAATATCCTGAAAACCTGCTGATACTTGTAGTTCTCAGTTTTCTGTTATGACAGCAAAACACTTAAAACAATCATTACTCTCTAAAAAATGGTCTACTTGAACCACGTTAAAATTATATCATGGTGGGAACATGTGTAAGATTAAGTGATGACATCTCAGCAGAACAAAGAAAGGGAAAGAGATTGGGGTCCCACAATTTCCTTTAAGGACACACCTCCTTTGACCTAAAATCCTCCCACTAGACCCCCCCCCAAAGGCCCACAGCACTTCCCAATAATCTGGAGGACACAGCGTTTCTCTGTAATTGTGGATGAACACTGACAGCCAGCAAAAATCTCTAATCTGGGGCTAGTCTGATCTAACACATGAGTTCAGTGTTTAACTACAGCCAGTTTTTTTGTTTCCTGCTATACGAGAAAATTGTTAAAAAGTTGAATTACTAAATTATCTATTACTGAAGTCAATAAAATGAGTTTATAAAAAAACAATTACTGCAAGTGAAAAACAAAATTGAATATTTTTTAAAAACTCAAAACAAAAATAGGAAAAAAAATTTTTAAAGTATTGTCTAGATCAATACAAAAAAATTAACTCTAAAAGACAGGGAACAGGGCCTGGGGTTTATCTCAGTGGCACAAGTGCCTGCCTGGCAAGCGTGAGGTCATGAATTTGATCCCCCCCCCCCAAAAGAAAGACAGGGAACAAATATGTTCTTTAAAAATACGTCTCATATTTTTCCTATATTGAAAATCTGAAAAAATAAATATGTATTCAAACAGTTAAGAAACAAGTGTTTTATTAAGAATGTGCCATTTTTTTTTGAGAATAGATTTCAATTAACCGCCAATTTTTAAGCTATCATTAGGTAAAAACAGTTTTACTCTCCTAATGCTTGAAGTTTTTTATTAGAAAGTTTATTAGTAAACTCTGCATTTTCCCTTTCCAAAAATAAGACAATTTTACTTTTTTTCATGGATCATTTGCTATTTTTCCGTATTTAGAAAAGATGAAGCAGAAAAAATTAAGTTGCAAGGTGGTATGCTCTGAGGGGGCCTGGCAGGACTCCAAAATAAATTGGTAACGTTTGGTTAGGTGAGATTTGTTTGATTTCTTAAAAGGAATGAATTATTACTTTAAGGAAATATAATAAACTAGTGTTATAGTTCTGTTTATTTTATTTAATTCTGCATTAACATTTCACCTTTTTCTAAGAGGATTTGGAGTTGTTTATAGTAAGAATAATTTACAAAGACTAAAATATAAATAGAAAATTGCTTTTCTCTAGCAATTATTGGACTCCAATCTTATGTTGTATTTAAAAATGTCTTTGTGATTTATTTAATTTATTAGTTTATCCATTCATTTATATTTTTGGTTTTCAGGGCCATGCCCAAATGAGCTTTCTCATAATATTTATTTTGCCACCTCCAGTCCCATAAGTAGCTACAGGTTCCTGGCAATACAAAGAGAATGAAATTTATATATCTGACTTGTCTACCTTTCTGTTTTTTCATTCAGAAAAAAAAAATAAGACCATGATCAGTTTTGATTTTAAGTCAACTCTGCAAAATTAGTTATTTTTTCTCCTTTTTTTATTGCTTCTCGTATTTTAGAATTATAAAGAACAACAAATTACTATGATTCATGCTGCAAATAAAGTTGTAAAAATGGGCTTATTTATAATTTTAAACATGTGGTCAGATTTTCTTTTGTTTAGTTGTTTATGCATATATATGTTCTTATGAAGGGGAAGGTGATTGATTTTTGAAAACAACTCTATAATAGAGATTTTGTTTTTTATATGTGACTGAAAGTTCTATAAATTAAAATTTAGGTCTTGCCTATTTACTGAGTTCATAATTTCAACTGAAAACTTCCTTATTGCTTTTGTGTCACCATACACCAAGACTATGGCAGTTTAATAGTTATAAATATTTTGTTCCATTTTTGCAACAATTTCAAGGCTATAAAATTTCTGCCACATTGCTTATGATCCAGTCAATTACTGAATCCACAAATCTGCCTTGTAACTTGATTGAAAAATAATGAATTCACTAATTTCTGGCACATACTTTGAATGATGGTGTAAACTCAGGATTCCAACCTGAATGAAGGCACTGATAATGCCACTGTACATGCTTTGACCTGGCAGTCAATACCGGTGATCTTGTTCTGTCACTTGTAGAAATAAAGCAGCTTGATGTATTATGATATTTATAGTTATTTGTGAGTGTCTGGGTCCTGATGTGGGAGAAGAAAAGTATTGCAATTTTGAATTTATTTTAGTTCTCCATTCTATTAGATGGGGCCTCAAAAATATAACTTTGACTGATCGAGAGAAAAACAATCTTTAAAAACAACAAATATGACTACAATTATTTATGAAAACAATTGTTTATAAAAACAATTTTTATAATAGGCCCCAAAACAAAACATGGAAGATCAAATGTCTATTTTGCCTAATAAAATGTCCATTTAAAAGAAAAAAATGTAGTAGTTTATTACAGTTCTGATCTGCTCATGCCATTAAAGAAATGATTAAAGATTGCTTCAGGATGTGGCCAAACTAATGAAGTGCTCAGAGTAATGCCTTATAAATGTCATTCTTACAACTAATGGCTCTTGAGTAGCCATTTTAAATATTAAGCCTCCTAAGCTTATCTGTTTTTGCATACTGTTGATTTTGAGAATGGAACTTTCTGCTTAGTAAGTATGCATGCCCTCATGCAATCATATGAATATTTGCTTGCATGCCTGCTTATATGAGTAGAGCACTTAAGACTATGATTTAGAAATTCAGATTTATTCTAATTTCATTATAATTTTGGATGAATTAGTAGATATCATTAATATGTGCCTACCTTCATACTTGTAGTAGTCATACATATATATTTTAAATAAAATATATATTTTATAATATATTCAAATGTATTTATGTACATTTATTAATTTTGTTCTCCACAGGTCTCAGCAAAATGGTTCCATCCAAATAAAAAAAATTATGAACTTTATTAATGAATATTTTTCCATGTTGAATATGACCATGGTTGCAAGGAGAGTATCTAGAAGAGAAGTTAGGATTTAAAGGCATGACCTAGAATAACACCGGCAGATTGGGAACCTAGTATTACCACCCCTTTGTTACATGACCTCAGGTAAGTATCATTTGTGTATACTTTGCATTCTGAAATAGAGAATACATCTGTTATTGTCTGTCTAGTCTGCCCTATTCTTGTCCTGTTCTAGCAAGATCCTTCATTCTTGATAAATTAGATCAAAAACTCAGTCCAACTCTTAGTTTCCTTCATGAATCCAGTCCAGTTTAGAAGTTTCACTTTTAAACCTACCTTAATCCTTTTTCTTGAATACTTAAATGAACGATATTATTTAGTGTATATTTTATATCGCCCTTATTCTTATATTTTATAACTTCATTTTTATGAATTTTCATATTAATATACAGTTGTATGTGTGTACTGCATGAGAAGAATGTAACTGTACTTGTTGATACATTTTATATATTGTAGCTATGCTTTTGTCCTATCTGATCAGATAATAAGACATCACATTAGCTTAAATTCACTTGATATCATAAGATGTACATTTTTTCATGAAAAATATTTTAATAGTTCAAATCATGACTTAATATAAAAATCATTACATATTAGTTTCCAGATTACAAATAAGAGATTTTGAACTTTAATTTCTATTAGTTTCAATATCATCCTACATTTTCTTTAACCAGAATATTTCTCAAGGAGACTAAATTTAAATTGAGTTTAAATGAGAAATAGATATTATGCATACAAATTAATTATAGTGAAGATAAACAGAATGCATGACTATAGGGGTGAGATAAACTGGTCATGGTTTCACTACCTGTGCAGTCTTGTTAGTGAGTTGGCACCGATCTCTGTAGGAGTAACAATGGCTCCATCAAAACTATTGGCAATACCAAAGATTCTAGATTTTACCAACCGAGGAACTAAAAATTATCCATTAGGTTTGACACTAAAGAGGTCACCCAAGCTCAAGCAATGGATTGCTGTGAAAAGAATTCTATCATCTGAGCAGGATGATGGAGAAGGCCAGGTTTGGGGTCTGTGGTGATGGTTAGTATAGACTCTTGCTCTTCACCATGGTCTATGGCCAAAGACAGCACCCTCAGTTGGGAGCTAATTGGAGTCATTAGAAATCTAAAACCTCAGGTAACTCTTCACAATCACCACATCAAATCTGCCTTTTAATGAGACAGCAGATAACTAATGCAGTAAATTTTTAGAAGCATTGCTAAAGATAACTATATCAAGAAAGTTAGTTATGAAAGAGACCAAAACAATGAAATAAAGACAGATACACAATTCATGAATTTAATGTTGTTACTAAGTGCACTGAACACATGAAAAATGAAAACTGACACTGTTTAAAATATTACATGCCGTTTACATAGAACATCAAAATATTTCCAGAATGTTCCATTGGAACTCTATTACAGTTGTATTATAGTTCAGCTAAGTGGTGCTTTGGAGTGTCATGCACCTGTTGAATTTCTTAGGAAAGTAATTCATCATTTTGGTTTATAATTTTCATTGTGCTTGTGACAGATAATTACCAACAACACTCTCATGCTTACAATTTTCTATGATTTTGTTGCAGAATGGTTGTGTGAGATTCAGTAAATTGTACAAATAGAATTTGATCATCTTTTCTTCCTCTTAACATCTTATCTCAAGATGGAGTCTGAACAGTTCATGCTTACAAGATTGGGCATTGCTCTCTCAATGAAAGATTAAATTGGCCTTAACAGAAAGAATAGAACTTGGTTTTATTTGACAAATTGCCATGGGAACCTGTGTGTCAAAAATGCATCATACTTCTCATCTGAAGCATTTCAGATAATTTGAAATGTCTCAAAGAATGGTACTTAACACTTCCCAGGCATGATTATCCAGAATATTACGGTAAGAAAAGCAGGCTATTTCAAAATTTAGCATGGTTTTAAGTATTCCAGTGACAACATTTTAATTATGTCTAATTTCATTTAGTACAATATTTGAATCAGTGTTACTTTTTAAAAGCGTAACAAGCTTAGAATATATATAGCAAAAATATAGCAAGTCCAAATGTAAGACAACAAAACTCTAATAGGTGAAAAAAAAATGTAAGTTATAAGAGGTAAAATTGACCCCATAGTTTTTCTATGATCATGGCAATATTAAAAACTCTTTTAGAAAATTATCTTGTGGAAAACAAGATTGCATAGCAATTTGAAATATGAGATTTTAATATTTGAAATATTACAAACTTCTAGTGCCATTCATTTAATAGGAAAACAAAAACTGCTTTTTCCTTCTTTCAGTCTGAAGCATGAATTTTGCATTATATCTAATCTTATTGAAGTAAGTATGATAAAAATTCTACATAGAAGTTATTTTTAAAGTTCAGATGTATTCATCTTCATTCTTAACTCCACTTTTGTGCTGCTGGGAGGAATTTAATTTAAGATGTATAAACACAACTTTTGTTTCTGGCAAAAAAATAAGTTTCATTTAATGCTCTCAAATTTGGACAAAACTGCTGCTATAAATTGAATGTTTGTGTCCCTCCAAAATTTATTATGTTGAAAACATACTCTTAAATAGTATGGAATTATGAGATGGAATCCTTGGAAAATGTTTAGGGCTAGATGATTTGCAGGAGATTCTGTCTCCTAAGTGGGCAAAGAAGCTTCCTTTGCGTCTTCTGCCAAGGAGGGACACAATGGAGGAAGCCCTTGTGAGGTAGCAAGGACCTTGTCCGTCACTAAATTTGCAGCTCTCATTTTGGATTTTCCAACCTCTGGAACTCTATGGAAACTAACTTTTGTTGTGTGTAAGCTGCTCCATTTTTGATATTTTGAAATTTGAGGCCAAACACACACTAACAATGGCTGTCTGAATACAACCATCATGAAATATGCTTTCATGTAATCTTGACTTGTTTTTCCTAATCACTAATCAGTGTTATCTTTCTTCACTATCTTGTGACTATTTGAAATTATCTTACTTTTTGGTGATGAATTATGGAGCACACTTCTGTTTTCCAGTTATATGAGTAATCAATATTTTCCCACACAACTATTACAATAGTCATTATTTTCCTAATGATTGTAACATATGTTCAGATTTAGCAAAATGAACACAAAATTTTCAGCAGTCAAGACTATATGTTAGCTATTTCTTATATCTATTAAAATTTCTATGTAATGCAAAGTTGGAATCATTGTGCCCCATAAAACACATCTGAATTGTTAGCTATCTATTTTTATTGAACTGCGTTCGAACATCCCTTATTGTGTTACATCTTCTTAAAAGACAGAAAATGAAACTGCTTATAGTGCTGTACATAAATCTCAACTAACTGGTTGCAGAGAAATCCGTCAGAAGCAGCATAATATAAGACGTAGCAGCATGGATTTATTTCATTTTGTCTCTAAACAGAGAACAAATACATGAAGGTAACTGCACTTTCAGCAATTAAAATGGCTACATGAAAATAATTTTCATTTAATGGGAAATGCTTCAGAATAGATTTCCTGTTTGATAGCATGACCCATTTCTGAGCTTCTTATTGCAATCTGATTAATGTTGAAGACAAAGCTGAAAACATCTTTTATTATTTTTCTTCATTCAATACCTGGAACAAAGAAAAATTTATGACTGTACTTTAATTTTATTGCTGATGAGCCTTTTCTAGAAATGAACTGGCAGATGCCATTAGTAGGTTAATTGATTTAATGATGTTCCTATGAATAAACTAGCATTTCTGACTTGAGTTGCTGTTTCAATTAATTGGTACTCTGTAATAGAATTCTACAAAATGTATCGAAAGAGCAACAAGGAACTCAGCTCTGGAGTTTTCAGCTAACTCATTAGCATTGGGCAGTCCAAGAAATAATTGCATTTTCAATTTGCTAAATGCACAGCATTTGCTAGTAACAATTAAGCACATGCAATGCTTTTACAAAGATGCTTTAGAATTCAATCTTGTAAAAATGACAATAGGTAGAACGTGTACTAATAGCCTAGTGGTGTGTTTGTTTCAAACCACCAGCAAGGAGCCCCTCTCAAAAATTTCCACAGAGAAGAAACCAGGGTTGCTGAAGGGAACTTCCAGGGAAGCCTTATTTTCACATGAAGAGGAACAAAAGGCCCTGCTGAGGGAGCTGGGGAGACAGGCCCCACAAGGAGAGAACCAAGAAGAAGATGCAGGGCTGGGAATTTAGTTCAGTGGTGTAAGTCCCCGCCTGACAAGAACAAAGTTGTGAACTCAATTCCTGTGGTCCAGGAAAAAAAAAGGAGATGGTACCATTCTTGCTGCACTCACTTTCCAGAACAAAAGGCTGAAGTTTTGTGAAAGAATACTACTATATTTAAGAGTGTTGTTGAATTCCTAATTTAGCTAAAAGCCACGTGGTCTCGTGTTAAAATCATTATCATTCCAGAGCCCAAGCAAAAGCCAAGTGTCGTCATTAAAGAAAGATTTCTGGGAGCCAAGGATTAATACAAAGTTTAATGACAGCAAGTCATTATTATCAAACTTATTTTTAATATTCATAACAAAATTTAAATATTTGACATTGTCATTCAAGTCTGTTAATTTCTTAACTCCTTTAGTTTATATCAAAGAAAAAATATTTTTGTTCTTAACTATTCTGTGAAACAGTAAAATAGTATTTCCTTCTTCTAGAATTTTATGTTATGTCTGAATAAAGGATGCCATCTTTCTTTAATCTTGAAGCTTTTATTTCAGAAATTTTTTAATAAGAAACATCACCAAATGTGAAATAAAAAATACCATTATCTAAATACAATTTTATGCTTCAAATTAAATATATTTCAAAAAATTCTACTTAGATTACTGTAATAATTCTATTATAACCAAAAATTCTCTAAAGATCACAGGTACATTACAATATATTTTGGCCTCTTATTCTCATCTCTAATATTATTGAAAAACAAAAATACCTATTTAATAAAAAATTCATAAAGTTCAACATATAATTATATCATTAATTATAATTCATTGCCATATGTATTTAGGCACTTAAATTTTAAATTATTTAAATTTATAGTGTTTCATATTAACTGAGAGAATTTTGACAAAGCACACAAACATGGGTTGTTTTGTTCCAAATCACAGTTTAATATTTATCTATGTCTGTATCAGTTAGCTTTCTTGTCACTGAGACACAGTACCCAATACCCATAACCTAAAGAAGGAAGTTTGATACAGTTCACGGTTTTAGAAGACTCACTTCATGATCTGCCGGCTTCCTGGCAGGAGCATCATGGTTGAAGCATGTGTGAGGGGAAAGTTGCCTAAACCATGGCAGCTGGGAGCAAAGCAGGAACTGGTGAGAGGCCATATAGAGCACCCAAGCTGGCACTTCAGTGACCACCCAGGCATAACCAGGAACATGTTTCACAATCCAGTAGATGTTTCTTAATCTATTGAACCCGAAATATTAGGATTAATGGCCACAACATTTAGAAGACTCATGGTAATATTAATAAATACCTCAAAATTATTTTGTTGCAGATATTGGTGAGTGGGTTAGATACCATGGCAAGCCTATGTGAAATCAAGTTTCTAATTAAGTACAGTTTGAGACTTGCGAGTTTGAGCACAGCCTACTGCCAACCTAGTGATTTAGGTAGATCCTATCTCAAAAAACAAAACAAAACAAAACAAAACAAAACAAAACAAAACAAAAGGATGATTCTCAGTGAGCACTATAACCAGGTGAGACAAGGTGATTGGGTTTGCATTTTTGATCTCATTTTTATAGTTCATTATTTTCTGATTAGGTCTTATTCTTGGGGAAAAAGAGAATTATCATAATTTCAGAGCACTTATTTATTAGGTCCTAGGTGTAAGGTCAGAATTGTGGTGTGTCCTTTGGTTGTGATGACATGAACTTTCTGGCTCGGTAATAACCCATTTCCAGGCTCATCCTTGTTGATAGAATTAACATTTTTGCCATTTGGCTCTGATATCTGTTTCCTTGCCAAGTGTCCCTTTGTAGGACTCTCTCAGCTCCTAGAGGCCACCCGAATTCTTTGACAAGGGTGCACCCCAACTTTTGAGCCAGCAACACTGCACAGAATCCTTTCACACCTCAGAACTCTGACTATTCTCATTAACAGTTAGAGGAAATTCTCTGCATTTTAACAGATGGTGTGATTAGATCTTGCCAGTGTGAATAATCTCACTTCCCTAAAGTCAGTAGGTCCATCCAACAGATTAGGAAGGAAAAACCTTTGGGGCAGCACACTCGTATACAATTAGAACTACTGGGATGATTTCCTGTGAGTGCGGAGTGTTCAGAAAGCTTTAAAGAGCTGCGTGGCACTCTCTAAGCTGCCTTGGGTTCTTGTCAGTGTATCCTGCATTTCCTGTGCTAGAGTTCATATCATCTCTGTCAGCTGCCACAGTGAGCATCAGGCAGCCAATGTACTTGGGTCAGGAAGACCTAACTGTTCCTTCTCTCGTTCCTAGAAAGAATAATCAGGGATCTGAACTCTCAGTGCCTGCATGGACAGGTTGAGTCATTAACTGACTCAGCCTTTGCTTAAAGGACCTGAATGAGGGTCAGTATATTGCTTGCAGAACAGATCCTCTCGTCACAAGACTTGGTTGGCCTTACTCCTCTTGCCCATGTGAGATCCATTCATCCTTCAGCTTTCTCAAATCAGGAGCTGCCTGCCTCTGATTGCCATGGATTATGTATTAACCCGCTGCTTAATCCTGGGTGGTCCTTTCATTTTTCATGATTTATAAAGAGTTTATTTAGCGTATAATCCTTTAGAGACTGACAGGCGTCTTCTTGGCGTATGGCAAGGGCCTTCTCATTGCATCTGAAGATGGCAGGAGCCTCACAGGATGAGGCAGAGCAAGCAACTCGTTCTGGTCTCCCCTCCTCTTCTTCTGAAGCCATTAATGACTTAAGAGGAAGATGTACCATCCTCACCCCATCTAATTTTAATTAATTCTCAAAGGTCTCAACTCTAAATACTGTTAGTATATGAATTTAGGAATTGTTTCTAACATAGTAACTCCCAGGAAATATGAACCACAGCACTGTGGTGTCTGTTCATTGTGTGGGGTGGATTGAGAGAGGAAGTGGGCAGTGTTGTCCTAAAGGTGGGAAAAGACTTTTGTGGAGCGTTCTGACTGGGCTTCAGAGGGGGGCCTTCAGAAGGATGGCTGGGAACAGGTCCAAATTCAGGTTTGGTCTTGTTCCTGTATCTGCCCTTGATCTCCTTGGAAAGCATGAGGAGTTCTGTGAACAAATTTTGTGCCCTGGATGTCAAGACTGCATGTGGAGCCCAGAACAAAGCTGAGGAATGATCACTTTGAGAGAACTCATGGTAGTCAATGGAGCACAGGAACTGAATCTCTTCTTTGCAGAGAGTGGCGTTTGGGGAAAAACGAAAGCACAAGGTGGTAGTACTTTGGTTCAGTCTGTGAAGAAATGAGAATCTGGGATCTAATCAGTTCTATGTCCAGAGAACACTAGTGCAGGTGCATCTTTTATGCCCCAGTGTAAATAACTTCTGTAGAAGATGTTGGTGATGGCCGGTGTAAATAACTTACATAAACAAGTTCGTTACTGACACTTGACCACCTTTGTGAGTTTTGATGTAAATGTGGGCTAATCAACTGAAGACTGTGAAAAGGGGAGACTAAGCTGCCCAGGACTGCTGTGAAGCATGTGCAGGTTGGGGGCTAAGGATCACCACTAGTGGACAGTGGCAGGAGGCTGCAAGACAGGCTAAGCAATGAACTATGGCTAAGGAGGTAGATAAACAATTTTTAATCCAGTCCACAGTTCCGTCTCTGTTCTTTGGGCTGCACAAATTTTTGAGTGAACCACCCCGGTCTGAGCTGGTACAAGGCAGCCCCATATTCCTCAACAATTTTGAGAAAACACTGTCTCTAGAACCTTCCTCTAACGTCTAAAAGCCAGTAATCAAGTGTCACTGACTGTATGATACAGCATCCTTCCTAAGTAAAGATGTTATTTTTCTAAGAAATAAACATAACAAATTAAAAATAATAACCACAAGATTATAAATTGGTGTTTTAGTTACCTGTCTCATTGCTGAGACAAAATATCCAACTTCTAAAGTTAAAGGAGGAAAGGTTTACTTGGCTCACAGTTTGTTGAGGATTCAGTTCATAGTCATCTTGCTCCAATGCAGGGTAGCATGGCAGAGGGGCATAACAAAGAAGAAACATTTCATAGCAAAGCAGAGAAGACAGAAGGCATCGAGTGACAAATGAGGCACAAGGAAACTTTCTATTCCTTATACACTATCCAGGCTACCGACCCTCACTCAGGGTGGATAGTACTCACAGTCAGTGTGGGGCAACCTTAATCCTAGCAATGCACCAGGAATCAATCTCAGCATCACATCACTGATCCCAGCATCACAAATTCCAGTCACCTCCCAAAACCCCACCTATGGCTGCATAAGACTTTGAAGGGGCATCTAGCTATAAGTCATCACAGTTGGCAAGCATGATAATTGCTTATAGGTAGTATTTTGGTTCTCTGTATTTTAGGACTTGCCTATCTTCATATCTGTCTCCTGTAGCCTCAGGTAATCAATTCAATCAATTCTACCTTGCAGTGTGGTGGTCGAATTCACATCTTATTTACTCTTTTTCCTTTGTGCTGTTTAGAATGATCTTAAATGTATGTAGTTCTCCCTTTGGTCATGGAGTATACTAGAGTCAGTGGGTCAGAGGAACAACTAGAATTGCTAGAGTGACAAATTCATCCCCTTGTGTCTCATGCCAGTTGTTTGTGAGATCAGGCTTGTCCTGCCCGTGAGGGTCTATCTCTATCTGGTACTGCCTAGGAGTCTAGTTCGAGTCCAGCGGTGATACCAAAGTCAATGTAGAGTAAAATATTTAAAAATTTGAAATGATCCAAATCTTTAATTGTAGGTGGTGGATAAACTTTCATCTGTAGAATAAAATTCCATTAATAATATTATTGTTGAGAAAATAAGCCATGTGGATGAATTTTTAAAGAATTAAGTAAGGGAAGAAATCAGGTGCAGAAAATGAAATCCTTTAAAATTCTAATTGTACAAATTCTAAAAAAGAGAATATCACAGTGAAAGGACATTGAGGTTGGGCCTATGGAAGGAAACCAATAGCTGAAGACAGCACAAAACTTCTTTTTTGTAATGACTAAATTGTCCTGTCACATAATTTCTGGTCATTTTTCCCAAGTATATTGAACTATTCACCAGAAATTGGTTAAAGTTGAAATATGTTATGTTTCAATAAAGCTAGGTTTCAAAACACGGCAAAGCTGTGAATTGATAAAACACATACAGATACATGTTTTAGATGCAATAAATAAAACCTCTATACATGTATGCTAATAAAGTTATTAATAAGTATATTTTTACTTCAAGACCTGGAAGAAATGAAGAGCCGTTAACAAACAAAATGTTCCTTACATGATTTGAGAATAACCTTACATTAAATTTCTGTTGCATCTGTCAAACATTTAAAGAGAAATAAAAATCTGTATTTTGATCTTAAAGAAAGTATGAATGAATAGAATTTCTTTCAGTTAAGAATGAAGGGTATATGATTTGGAGAGATAGAAAATAGTGTCATCCTGAAAGTTCAAATTTCTGCAAATTTTTAATGACAGTTCTCCCTTACCCTATGTATTTCCATTTATAAAATTTAGAATTTTTAAGTTATCATTTGTTGAACACATATATTTATTATGCACCATAACTTACTCTCATTTTCTGTTTCAAATTTTATAAGATACTCCTTACTGTATAGAACCTAATTTTTGCTTATACAAATGAATTATAAAACTTGAAAAAAAGTCACCTGTTCAAATTACATAGTTGTTTCATTTTTAATCAGAGCTTTCACTTAAATAGTTCTTTGTTTTTCATAGTTGCAGAATGAATAAATTGTTAGAAATTAACCTTGATAATTTGGTTCTAAAGATGAAAAATTTTAGTTGTGACAAGATGACAGAACTGAATGATTAACAGAGGAAAATCAAGCTTTCTATGAGCTTACCATACCTGGAATTTTCTCATCCATAAACTTGTCATTTTTCCAATATATGAGAATTATTATTGAGGATTGCTCTGTGATTTTCCTTTCTTTTAATTGAGTACAGATAACCATATATCTTGCAAGCAGAGAATATTTGTAAATGTGAAACTGGGTTAAGGATGAGGAATAAAATGAAAAGGCTAATAAGGAGAAAGATATAAATGAAGTCTTACCAAAACGCAATTTAAGAACAGGTCAGAGTCACATGTGCATATCAATTTATCTAATTTTAGCAAATATCTGGATTTTGTTATGGTTTTAAAAAACAGTAGAGGAATGTGGTTACAAAATTCATAATTTGTTACAATATCTCAAAATACATATAAAATGAAAAACAAAAACTGTGCTGGTATTGAGTCATTTCAAATCACTCTGATATTTTACACAAGTTTAGTACCATAGAAATCTCCTATAAAGAGGATCTGAAATCTTGTTCATGGAAATCTCCAGGGCTGAACTGTTACAATCAACTTTCAGAACCAAAGACAACATTAAAAAAAAAAAAAGAAAACACACACACACATACAGACACACAGATAGACACACACACACACAAATAAAACAAAACAAAATAAAAACCTGTGTGTTTGTTTCTTATTCCAACTGCCTCCCAACACTTCTTTCTCTTCTATAAGCTTTGAGACTCTTGACACTCCCCAGTCAGGCTCATTTTTAGTTAATAATCATGGGCATTTCTTATTGGTAAATTAGCTGACTCTGAGTTTTGTTCCTACTTTCCTTGAATCAGCCTGAAGTCTTTTCTTTCCCAAAGGAATCATTTCAGTGTCTGTACTTCATTGTCTCATTGAAAAAGAAATATTTTTAGTCTAAACTCAGATGTTATAGGACAGGCCAACTTGTCAGGTAATTGGGTGGATGAGGAAGTGTTCTTTTGTTCAATTTGTGTGATTTTGCATGTGGGAGGGAACTAATATCAAAAATATTAGATTAAATGAGGGACATAAGATCTGTAGAAGAGAACTCCTTTGCTGGGCAAGAATCCTCCTTAATAGACCTTTTTCATTGTGCAGATAAGCCCATTGAATATAACTTGAAAGCCTAGTGATACGTCAAAGAGAAAACTACTTTAGCAAAAGATGAAGGAGTATCTTGGGGCCTTGGGTCATGAATATTAGTAAGATAAATGAAAGAGGTGTACAGCAAAATGGCTTCCACAGAAGAAAAGTCTGTGACAGTTTCCCTTATGGCAATAATATTCCATTAACTTTTACACTATAGCTTATAACCCTAGTGTTTAAGCCTCTATGTCCCATCTAATTTCCTAATATACATGATAAAAGTGGAAAAATAATGAGATTGAAGAGTTTATGGAAATTCAATACAACTTTCTGTTTTTCTCATTATATACCTCCTGTTCATGCTTCATGTTTTATTGAATGGCTAAACCCAATAAACTGGCAATACCGATTACTAGTGAAGGCACTAGAGAGAATGATAACTTTACTTCATTACTAGTAGAATGTGTAACAGAACTGTGACCTCGGAAGACAGCTTGACACTTTTTGTACAAAGCTAAACAGAGAAGTAGTCTATAATCTGACAATTGCACTCTTTGGTATTTACTGTACTTAACCTGAGAGTTTATGGTATACATAACTTTGCATGAAAATAATTATAATATATTTAGTTACAAATTGTGACAAGGTGGAAGCAATCAAATTGTCATTCAGTGGATAGTATATAAGCAAACTCTATATATCAATATAATGGGCTGCAATGCAATATTAAAAAGAAATGAGTGAACAAGAGAACAAATATTAAGTGCATATTGCTATGTGAATGAAACCAGTATGAAAATTCTGAAAACTACATAATTCAAATTATATCACATAGTTGAAAGGCAAAGCTATAAAGAAACTGAGCAGATCAATGGTTGACAAGGATTTTAGATCTAAACTATAATAATCCACTATGGGACATGAAAAGACTCATGTGTATCTCTTTGTACAAGAGCTTTTAGTCTATCTCAAAATATTGCCAAAGGTTTAACAATTCTAGCATTGTTAAAAATTCCAATTCCAAAGTCTCTTCTAAGATTGAAGGCAAATTTTTACTTGTGACCTTCTGCAAAAATCAAAGAGAATGTTAAACACTGCCAGTATACAATGGCAAAGAGGAACTACTCCTATCCCAAAAGAGAGAAAGTAGGAAGAGAAAAGAATGGGACTATGTCAAAACCAAATTTCCCAAATTTACCCAGCAGAGAAAAATTTTTGTTTTGTATCTCTGTGTCCAGAACTGAGGCAAGTTCTGGTGAAATGTGAGCTCCAGTGGTGAACTTCTCATATACCATTGCTGATTGTGTCCCTCATATTCTCTCTTCAGATGGCTTTGCTCACTGCCTATTACTTTTCTCAGCAGACATTACATATTTCTGTCTTCTGCAAATCCTTGAGGTCTCCATTACACTTTTGCTTTCACTCTCCCAGCTCCATACACTGTTCTCTCATGAGCACATTGCTTGGCCTCTCAGGCCTTCTTGAGAAATCTCAGCGAAAGTCACTCTGAACCCATAACTCTTATACTCTGTATGTCCCCAAAGCTGGCACCTCATAGATGATGTCAAGTTCTGCTGTCAGCTCAAGAAGTAGCCATACCTGAACCCCCTTGGATCATGGCTTCAGTGACAGGCATCTGAGTGGATGGCCACACTTTGGGAAAGTCTTTCTCAGTTGCCTCTGAGTGATCTTAGCTCCCTGACTAATCTCTTCTCAAAGTGAAGTTTTTTATTTTTGAGAATGTGAAGAGTGGGGTATTTTTGATTATTAAGGTGCCATCAAGCTATCTTTCCTATTGTCCTGTTATAAGGTACTTGACTTTCTTTAATCTTTTCAACAACCATGCTCTCCAAGGACTCAACTTTATATTCTCTTCCTTTTGGACCAAACTCCAAACTTTTCAAAACAGGTCATTGTCACTGATTTTCAATTTATATCTGACTAAAAGAAGTCAGCAGTACTCAAGCTACTCTATGAGTGTTGGATTGCCTTGAATTTCTTTTGCCAGATTAATCTCTCTTAATCTCAGTCTGTCTCCTGCAAAGTCTCAAGACATAAACAAAATACAGATAAGTTTTTAAAAATTGTTTTTTTCTCAAACGTAGCACAAATAGTCTTTAGCTCAACTATCAGTGGAGAACTTGTTCTCAAATAAAAACTCCTGAACCTGGCTTTTAATACACACATTTCCACATTCTGGTCTTCTGCACTCTTACCAGTATTGCGCACTAAGCTTCATTTATATCTCTTTAGGTCTTCTGTAGCTAGCATATCCAAGACTTTTCAGATCCCTTACGAACCATTTCCAAAGGTTTCTGAATACCTGGTTGGGTATATTCACACTATTAACCCCACTCCTGGAATCAAAATCTGTTTCAGTCATTTTCTCATTGCTGACACATGATATCTAACACTTACAACTTAAAAGCGAAGAGGTTTCTTCTGGCTAATGGTCACAGTACATGGTTAGATGGCTTGAAGGCAGAAAGTACATGGGGAAGGGTCTCCCATGTGATCATGCCGCTGTAGCCAAGAAGCAGGGAGAAGAGGGAGGAGGTAAGGAGGGAGATATATATCCTTTCAGGTTATCCCTCCAGTGGCCTACCTTTTCTTACCAGTCCTTGCCTCCTAACAGTACATTAGCTACATTCCTAATAATACTCTCATGATTTAATCATCTTCTAGGCACATTAGAATATCATTAGATCTAAGCTGTAGCAGATATTCAGAGAGATTATTGCAGAAATGCATGTATACATGAGCTATTATACACATATGTATTTACATACTCTTATCTCCTGATGATTCCTAGAATCAAAAATACCATAACAACAATTAGTATATTAAGTATCGAGATCTCAATCTCTAATACCATTCTACAGTGAAAGAAATTAAAATTACTTGAGGAAATGGGTAACTTTAATATTGGCTAACCAAATAAACCAGGTTATGGTGGTGTGACTTACAGTGCCAGAAAGTAGTGCCAAAAGTTAAAATAAAAAAAAAAAATGCATCCACAGTAGTGAGAAACCAGAAACATTCCTGGTGATGTGAGAGATCAGTCACATGTGTCTCCTCACATCACTCCCTTTTGACATTATACAGCAAGTTCTAGCACAGTAAGTATTGGAAATAATGATATACACATTTGAGAGGAAGAAGTAAAATTGTCTTCTTTGCAGATAATAAGGTAATGGAATTGTCCGTGTAGAAAACCTAAAAGAATTGATTAAAAAAATGAAAAGAAAAATCCTTGCAGAAGTATAAGCAATTTAAGTGAGATTGCAGAATGCAAGATTAATATAGAAGTAAATATTCTCTGTATACCAACAAGGAAGAAGTAGAATTTAAAATTTAAGACATAATATCATTTATGTTGAAAGACCTCCCATGAAATGAGGTGTTTACATTCAAATCCAACAAAATAAAAAAAATACTGATATGAATGAAACTAAACTAAACTAAATATATATTTAAACATATGTACAGAATCTTCATTAATGGAGAGAATTTCTTTAAATAGCGGAGAAAAAATTTCATGCTCATAGATAGGAAATCTTGATATTGTTATGATGTCAGCTCTTCCCAACTTGATTTATAGATCTAATGAAAATGAAATAAAATACTGGAAAGTAATTTTTCGATAATCTTAGTCCAAACTTTATACAGGGAAATAAAAAAAAACCCAGAATAACCAACACAACATTAAAATAAAGAAATCTGGAGAACTGAGAGTACTAGGTTTTAAGATTTACAATGTAAAAATCAAAACAGTGTGATTTTGCAGAAAGAATAATTTAAAAATTAATGAAATAGGTCAGAAAACTCAGAAATAGATACTTACAAATAATGGTCATCTCATCTTTAGCAAAGAAACAACGAAAATATAATGGAGGACATACAGCATTTCAACAAGTAGTGCTGCAACAACTGAACACTGTGAGATAAAGAATCCTTACAAAAATGAACTTGAAATTGGTCACAGACCTAAATGTAAAAGGAAAAACTGTAAAACTCCTAGAAATAATACCGTGTAGGAACAAAGTCAGATGATTTCAGGCTTCATGATGACTTTTTAGAAGGCTAAACAAAGGTATGAGCCACATAAAATTGATAAGCTGGACTTCAATGAAACAGAAACTTTTTACCTATAAATGATACTGTCAAGAGAAGAAACTGAGGGATAAAAGTCAAACTGAGCAAAATATCTTCATAGACACCTAACTAAAGAATATAGTCAGATGATAATATACATGATAAAATGTGGTCCACATCATAATCACAGGAAAACAGAAACAGCAACCCATTATAAGTCTATTAGGTGACCAAAATACAAAGTATTAAGAATACAAATTACTGGAAGGCATCTAGAGCAACAAGAGCCCTCACTGATTTCTGGATGAGGTAACATGATATAGGCACTTTGTAAGATTGTTTGGGGGTCTCTTACAAAGCTTAATATATACACTCTTAACATAAAGCAATTGTATTCTTGACATTTTACCAAAAGAGTTGAAAACTTATACTTTCTCATGGATGTTAGTAGCAGCTTTATGCACACTTATTAAAATTTGGAAGAAATAAAGATGTCCAAGTTACAACTGAGTAAATAAATCAGTGGACAATAGAATATTATTTAGATTTTAAGAAACATTCAAGCCATGAAAAGATATAGAGAAATTTTAAATGCATGCTACTAAGTGCAAGAAACCCAAACTGAAAGGCTACAAAATGTAAGACTCCAGCACTCTGATAAGAGCAAATTTGTGTCAATAAAAAGATTAATGCTTGTGTGGGATTGAATGAGAAGATGAGACTACAGAGAACAGAGTGGGTCTCACAGCAGTGAAAATACCCTGTAGGATACTATCATGAGGAGTACATTGTTATATATTTGTCCAAATCCATAGAAAGCACAATATAAAAAGTGGATCCTGTTATAATCTATGAATATAGATCAATAAATTTTAACAAACATACCACTGTGGTGGGGACATTGACGTAGGGAAGTATGCATATGTTAGACAAGCAGCATGTAGAATATCTGTACTCTCAATATTTCTGTGAATCTTAAACTTTGCTGAAAATATGTAATCAAGTTGAAGACATTTTGAAGGGATGCAGGCACCAAGTTAAAAAAAAATCCAACTCTCTTATCTGTAACATTTTCAGTATTGAATCATAACCTGAAATGATAGTAAATGTTCATGTGTCTATATTGATATGAATAAATGTTTGAATGAATGAATAAATAAAGTAGAATAAACCAATCTCCCTGGGAGACATATTCTAAATAATTTACGAAGATACTCTACCTGCAAGACAGTGAAATATGACTCCTCATTCTTCAAGGTTCAGTTGTATAGTAACTTTCCAGTGGAGAAACAAAAAATATTCTATCTCAGCTCAAATGATCAAATTTACCACTCACAGTGATGTCAGGATGACAGGCTGAACCTTTGATGTTTAAGGTGAGTGACATTTTACCTATATGGTCTTCCTTCCTAAAACCCCGCAATAGTGGATCTAGACATGAGAAAAACACCAGACAAATTCTAATTAAGGAGCACTCTGAAAACACATGAGTGATACTTCTTAAAATTATTAAAGTCATAAAAAGTCAAGTCTGTGAAACCATCAGTCAAGAAGAGCTTAAAGAAAAGTGTGGAAAAATGTAATATAGCTTCTTGTATGGGAATCTGGAAAAGAAGGATATTAAGTTAAAAACAAGGAAATCTGAACCATGTATGGACACTATTTGATAATGCGACATCAGAATCAATTCATTGATTGTGACCAGTACAAAATGTATTCTAAAATGTGAGGGTGATGCGAAATTGATGTGATGAATGTTGGAAATTTGTCTTATCATTTATCCTATCTTTCCTACAAATATAAAATATCTATTCTAAAATGAAGCATTTATACAACAAAATTTTGAAAATTACCAAGATTTGAAATACTGTTTCTCATGTTATACTTCTAGATTTAGAGACTCTGAGTAAATATATAGACTTCCAAGAGAAGCTGAGCAAATATATTTTATAGGAATAGAATTTTTATAGGAGTATAGTTTTATTGAAATACATCCTATTATCTAATTAAAATAAGATATAAACAAGGTATAAAATTCAGGTCATAGTTCCAAAATATGAATCGAAATAATTTTTCTAACACTATATTTTCCTCAATCCTGTATGCTTGCAGCAATGAAAGAGAAATCTTATTATCTAGAACCGATTTACCAACTTGGTACAAAAAACACACCATAAAGCATTACAGTGATGAGAATTTTCTTAAGTACTTTAGAAGTCATCCTGGTAAAATTAGTATTTTGTCACACTAGTTGGAGGAAATAACATTTAGCTTTCAATGTCATTATCATTCTAGGAAAGAATAGTTTGATTTCTTCAATAATTCATTTTGTTAGAATATTAGCTGTTATTAGTCTCCTAAGGAGGAAGAAATATCTATCTTTAGAAAGGAGTCATTTGAGATAGAAATATATGTGACTACAGAGACATAAAATTTAAGGTGGGAAACATGTTTTGATTTCAAAATATGCACAGAAACTTTACTATGAACTTGAAACATTTCAGATGTTATAATCATTAATTCTAAAGTCTACTCCTTATGCTACATTTTTTCTCTCAGATTTCATTCATTGTTTTACTCAAAATGAAATGCAAGTCCCAAATACCCACCATATACACTCATACAGCTTTCCAGAAAGCAATATGATTTTTTAGTAACTAACATTTGTGAGACTTCTTGATACACATCAAGGTGAGAGTAAAACTTATTTCCTTCTACCTTTTAGGTTCTTTGGTGTATCTATATGAGATTTTTTTTTTTTTCGGAACCGGGGCTTGAACTCATAACCTCGTGCCTGTCAGACAGTCACTTAAGTCCCTGAGCCAAACTCCCGGCATCTTTGGTGTCTCTATAGATTAAATTCACATAAAAGAGAATAACAATAAAAATATGCACAGAAGTACCAAAAAAAAAAAAAAAAAAAAAAAAAAAAAGAGACCCTAAGATGTGTCCAGATGGCAAAAGACTAGCTTACCGGCCTGCACTATGAAAAATCATGGACATCTGGAACTGCTAAGAATGAAGGTTCTCTGGTGAAAACAACATTATGGAACAGCGAGGAGAGAAATGTGTAATGAGTTCATGTGTAATTGGTGTACACATAATAGATAATAAAAGTTGTGTAAAAGTAATTCTCTCCTGCTATAGATAACTTTATTAATGAAATTTTTCATTATATACATAAATCTTCTTTACAAAAGGAAGAGTTTTAGATCATTTTAAGTAATCAAGATATTTTCATGCTTTGCCTCATTCTCAGGGTATTATAGCCCAAAGCAATCAATATAGTGGGTGAGGTGGGGCGTAGCGGCATTTGCCTGTAATCCTACCACTTGGGAGACTGAGGAAAGAGGTTTGCCATGAGTTGGAGGTCAGGCTAGGGGTACATAATGAGTTCAAACCCAGCCTGAACTACATGGTGAGGCTTTGTCTCAAAAAAAAAAAAAGAAAGAGAGAGAGAGAGAGAGACAGAGAGAGAGAGAGAGAGAGAGAGAGAGAGAGAGAGAGAGAGAGAGAGAGAAAGCAGGCAAGTAAGCAAGAAAAAACATGAAATAGCATGTTTTGGGTGGCATATTCAGGTCTCTACAGTCATATTTCAGAGTGATGTGTATTGAATCTCATCGAAGGCAACATTATCTTGTCATGTATGGCATTTTTAGGACTTCTTGCTACACATCATGGTGAGAGGACTGTTTGTAGAAGACTATAGTTTAGTGAGAAGTAAGTATCTTTGAAAAAAAGATTAACATCTTTAAAATAACATTTCTGAGACTAAAGGCCCCATTTAAAGAAATGGCTGAATTTTACTGCTGTTTTTACATCGACATCAATTGTTAAATATATATAATTTTAATTATCTAAAATGATATGAGTTTCTAACACATTGTGATTATTTCTGTGATTACAACATGACAACTCAATATATAAAAACACATCTGTTGTTTCTAATTATACCTATTCTTGTACATTTTCATCATGCTAATTTCAGTTGTAGAGTAGAAATAATTGAATTTCACTTTTGTTTCATCTCATATTTGTTTAAGGAAACATCTGGGTGGTTTCTGACTAGAGGGAGAAATATAATGAGATGATTTAAAGATACAGTTTACAACCAAATATCATTGTTTTCAATTTTTGCTGTGATTTTTATGAAGTTCAACTTTTTCATTTCTTTCTCCAAACTATTTTACCCTCTTCAACTAGATACTATTGGTGGGAAAAAAATTAAACACTACAACCTAAAAAACTCATAGGGTGACTATTACCAAACTTTATAGTATGTAAAACTTGGAAAAAACAGTGTATTTCCAACAATCTGTCTTGGCCTATTAGTTTTAAGAGTTCAGGCAAACTCATTATTTCCATTTGCACAACTTGCTTCACTGCCTCAGTGAATCACATTACCAGTCAACTAGTTAGAAAGCTTACTATGTTCTTTCCATCACTGTAAGCCCTGAATGTGATGTGCATTTCATTGACACTGCATCTATAATCTAAATGAGGAGACATGTTCAGCATGTAGTTGACATTAATATTAGACATTTAATATCATTAAAATAATCATCAAATATATCACATGATACATCTTACTGATTTTTCATGATCAATTTAAATAGTAGATTAGTGATGCAAACTTAAAGAAAGTGGTGAAATTAAGAAGAGTGAGTTTCATAAAACTGATAAAATTAAGGCAGGTTTTACAGAAGTGAAAGCTATATTTTGAAAAATGAAAAGAGATAAAAGGCCAAGAGAACATAATCATATGACTAAGAAGCTGGACCCATCTTCTCCTACCTTGACTAAAATTCAAAATTACTGAAAATGATGAATTTCAAAGTGTGTCATAGATTATTTATTAGGAAGTCAAATTACTTGGAATTGTTATGAAAAATTAAACAGATAAAAACCACATCTATGCTCGTACAATTTTAAATTTTATATGAAGCAGGAGATGTCAGGAATTGCCCATGTAATACATGAGGGACATCTTTAACCAGTTTGCTTTTGCACACGCCTTTGTATTCTCTCCTAAAAGTGTGTACTTCCTTTAATTTCATGATTAATTGTCAGGGTGTTTTAGTGTGGTCAGATGGCCCCTACTTAACCCTCATGTAATCATGGCTGAGGTTGAGTCTGGTGCTGGGATTGGTGGTGTGAGTGTCAGGGCAGGAAGAAGGCATGTCTTGCTCTTGGGTTCATGCCTTGCTGTTTGGTCCCTGCCATGAATGACTGCCCTGCCATGCCACCCTGCCTTGCGGCCAGCTGAATATGGACTAAAACCTCCAAGTACTGTAAGAAATAATCCTTTCCTTCCCTAACTTTATATGTCAGGTATTTTGTCTCAGCAACAAGAAAAAAGTAACCAAGACACAAGGTGACTGTGAAATCTTTTTGTGAGCACTATAAAAGTCAGTTACATTTTTTAGGCATAGGCTTCTTTTGGAACACGTTTGGCATCTTTTAGAAGATCTCAGACTCTGGTATTGTTCACAGCCAGAGAACAATAAAATCTTTTCCAAAAATGCAGCAGGGTAAAAATTATTGAGAACAGTTTTCTAAAGCTAATTTATACAAGGCAATTGGTGTTTTGTTGTATAAGTTTTCATGCCAGTGAAAAGTTGTTAGAACATCTCCTAATTAGGCTATTTTCATCTTCTTAAAATAATCCTTTGATGAAAGAGAAAGTAGCAACATAAAATGCATTATAAGATTAACTGAAATATAACTCCACAGATAATTTATTTATGTAAGTTAAATACCACTTGTTTAATTTACAATTAACTCTTTTGGGGCTGTGTTGTAATACTGAGATCCCTGTTCCAGAATATTCATTCCTCCAGGTACTGGGAAACACTCCTCAGATGACTTTCCACTTTGGAAATGGCATCATTTGAAGAATTACTTGAACCAAGAGCACATCTCTTTACAGGACAGTTGAGACCTAGTGGTTGACCAGTGTAGGAGAAAAGATTGCTCCTAACACAATTTTGAGGTAACTTTAAGGACCAGCCAGACAGACAGCCCTCATCACATCTGCAGATGCCTTTACTAGGATAGCCTAGGTGCTCAACTTATATTTCTGTCTGATTTTGTTTCATTACCTCTCATTCCAAAGCATTGATGACAAGGGGATTCCATTAAAAAAACTCTCTCTCTGAGTCAGCTTCCTATAGATTACAATCAAATACCTAAAAATATGTTAAATATATATGCAGTGTTCCTAAGACACATTAAAGATCCATGCTACTATAGGGTCTTCAATTAAAAGTGCCATATTTACTTCAAATTCTTTGTGACTAAAACAAAATCTTCTCACTAGAAGTATGGAATGTTCAGTACCATGTTTGCTGTTGTTCTGGAAATTAATCTTTAATGTGATTTGAATGTGTCTCTTACAAAGTTCAGATATTGCCAAGGACAGTACCATAAAAAAGTAAATAAGCCATGAAGACTTCTTCCTTCTAAGTGGAATTAATGACTATATGAAACAGCTTTCACTGTGGTTGGTTTCTCCTTCCAGTGTGAGCTCACAGTGCTCCCTGCTCTTGGTAGTAATATGACACATTCTTGGAAGCAGAGAATGACTCTTACCAGACAAACTAACCTGCTGCCATGTTAATTTTAAAACTTCAAGACTCTAAAAGCTTAAGGTACAAATTCCTGTTCTTTATAAATTGCCCTGTCTGTGACAATTTATTATAGAGACACACACTGAGAAAATCTCTTTTCATAAACACCCATGCAAATGCATAGAGCACTACTGACTGAATGAATCTGAAAATGTTTCTCATTTGATGTGTGCATAAAATATTATTCTTTAATAAGTTGGGGTAGTGTGAACAAGGGAGGTATTTAAGGAATTACCTAACTATAGATATATTTGCATCTCATATTTGAAGCATGAACTTTCATGTCAAGATGGGTTTCAACAGAACAAATAATGCTGATTTTGGCCGAGAAAAACTACTAGTGAAATCTTTTACTCAACAGTAATTGAACAAGATTTTTATTGAATACTTATAGTATTCTGGCAAGCATTATAGTTTCTGGGGTTTAGTGAATATGGACAAGAAACAGACTTTAGTAAGGGCATTAAGACAGCAAGGCAAGTAACTGATAAATGTGCACTTGTGGCAAAAGTGCCTGGGAAGACTCCATGAGAGAAGGCTATCAAGCTAAGACTGAATCATTAGCAACCTGTCAGGCAAAGATCTGGGGAAAGAAAATTTCATGGAGAAAGAATAATGTAGGTGATGTTTCTGAAGGTAGAGATAGTTTTAATTCATGTAAAGAGTAAAAGTCAAATCAGTTTGACTAGAGCATGAAAATGGAGCATCTTCAGGAGTTATTTTCTACAAACAGACCTTGAGAGATTAATGCATGAATGATTTATTACAGAAGTGTCTTTGGGACATAGAAACTGTAAAATAAATCTGAGTATATCTGAGTGTTAATATTGTCCTCTACAGAGAGAGAATAGGATATGAGAAAAAGACAATATGAAGCAGTATAATATAGGACTGGGTTATATGTTGTTTGAAGGAATGTGATTGATAGAGGAGTAAACTTTAAAATTACTTTAAAATTATCATTCTGGAGACTGATGTGCAGGAAAGAAGGAAGAAAGGAAGCTAGGAAAAAAGAAGGAAATGAAGGAGAGAGTGATGAAAGAAATAGGAAGGGAAAGAGAAGAAAGAAAAAGAGGGAAGACAGAGACAGGAAAGAGAGGGAGAAGGGAAGGAAGGAGAGAGAAAGGGAGGTGAGAAAGATTGACTGACCTAGAGAGGAGCAAATTTGATAGCATGGTTGTTTGTAAGGGAATTGAAATACTCTAAAAAAGTGACAATGTTTGGTTCACTCATGAATGGATAACAATAAGTAGCCAATGTGTGGACATATTTCCTGTGTTGAATACCATGCAGTTCTCTAAATTAAATGTGGAATGTATAAGAAGAAAAAAATAAAGCCAGTGTCTTGGGTTTTAATCTAAGCAATTGTATTATGATGTTTGTGAGCAATTGTATTATGTTGTTTGTGAGGGGTAACCCTTGCAAATAGTACAATAAATAAGCAAAAACCAAGAGCTATCTTTTAGACAAGTCATAGAGATGTAGAAGTTTGGAGTGCCAAGAAACTGAGTTTGGGAAATGCATATTTTGAGTCAGATATAGGTGACACATATTTATAATCATGGCACTAGATGATATTTCATACAGAGAAAGGCCAAAATCAATGAAGCAGTGAGGCAGGAGAAAAAGTAAGGCATATAAATGACTGAAAAGGTATTTCATGAAGAAAAGTGTCATCAATGGAGACCAAAGCTATTGAATGAAAAGAAAAGGTAAATAAATGAACACAATATTTTGAAACCGCACAAGATGCAGAATATAAAGAACAGAACTATTAAATTCCAGGGGTTATATATCCACCCCAGTTTTGTTTGTGTCATCCTTCCAGTTACCATCTTTCTAAATAAAAATAATGAACAGATTAATGATAAATTGTTTAGTACACTCTCTCCAGTTTTAATTATATGGTAAATTCTAGTAATTATGAATCTTTGCAAATAATGCCTTTTTAGTGTGTTTTAAAATAAAATTATGTGTACAGTATTGTAAACACTCTTCTTCCCATTTTCTTACACTCATTTTTATTTTCCTTTCCTCACTGTCAAAATAGTGTGGTGTGACACTTCCAGTTATACAACCAGGGTTCCACTATAACAAGACACATTATGGTAGCCACTGTTGATTTCCTGTTATCTTGTTTTGAAGCTCTGTATTGCTTTCATTCTTTTGTTTTTGTTTGTTTTATTGTTTTGTTTTGTTTGATTTTATTATGTGTGATAGTACAGGCAGCTATTTTAAAGATAACAAGAGGCATCATAGTAGCCATTGTTGATTTCCTATTATCTTGTTTTGAAGTCATGTATCACTTTCATTGTTCTGTTCTGATTAGCTTTATTGTATTTTATTTTGTTTTGTTTTATTCTTCATAAAAAAATAAAAAATAAACAAATTTTCAAACTCCTCTCAGCAACTTTTCAGTGATCTGCACCTCATCTTCTTTTGCTTTGGTTTATTTACTACAAAGCAAAGAGAATAATAATAATGTCTATCTGCTAAATTCTGGTGAAGATCATTTGATTTATATGAAAATCTCTCAGGGCTATTGTATGGCATATGGTATTCTTTTTTAACATTTTAGTATTATGAATAACAATTTCTACTCATTTTTTCTTAGCTTTTCTTTTTGTGATCTCTATTCTGACTGACTGGAACAGAATTAATCATTCTTCTCTTTCTGTATGATGGTTGTATTTTTACTTATGCTACACTTCTTACTCAGTTATCCCTCCTGTTGTAGAATGGGCTTCCTGGAGGTGAGATTATATGACATGCCTCGTATCCCAGGAACCGAATGATGCATCCAGCACACATCACATCAGCAGATGCCATCCGTTACTGCCTGGCCAGGGAAACTGTTATGCATGCATGAACTAAAATTAAGATTCAACAAGAAATACAATATTTTTAAAAGACTTACAATTTTCATAGCATAGCATGTCGAGATTCTTTCTGGTAGGCACACAATAAAGACATGAATGAATGAGGAAAATATAAGATCTCTTTGGATGGTATTTGTAAAAAGAAAACATTCTTAATTTTATTTGGTTTGAATGCCTGTAAAAATTTTAGCTCATTTCATTTTTGTATTTAATATAAACTACCACATGTGATCTGTATTATATAATAGTTTATAACTGAATACTACTATGTGTACTATGTGTCACTCTTTGTTTTTCTTTTTCTTTCTTTTTTTTTTTTTTGAGATGTGGCCCTGCTATGTTGCCCAGGCTGGCTTAGAATTTGAGATTCTTGTGCCTCCCTTCCAAGTAGCTGAGATTGCAGGAATGTGCCACCATTCCATTTATGTATCACTTTTGAACTTCCTCAGATGACTCCTAAATAATCACATATAATACCTTTGAATTTATTTATGAAAATATCTGAGTTTCTCCATCTTCACCCAAAGAAAATCTAATTGTGCAGAGAAAAGCTTCAAATATATAGAAATACATAGCAGACTTTGAAAATGACTCTACTTACTGGAGTCTATCATTCAAATGAGGCTATTTTTTCAAGAAAAGTTAAAATGTAATGTCTTCCTCAATTTTTTTTTCTAACTTCCAAAACAGGAAAAGCATAGGTCAAAGACATAAAAAGAGAAACTACTTTGTGTAAGAGTGGGGAATCAAAACCAAGAAAATAAAAGCAAATCTTTCATGGCCAAATTGTGAATCATGAAGTATAGCATTCACACCATGAATTCAGGTTACTGTTAAAGATATAAATTTATATTAATAAATTGCCCACTAATAAATTCATTAGTAATATTCTAATTACTTCCATAACTATATAATGTTTTAGTGTGTGCAGAATTGCAAATTTTCTTTAGTCATTTTTCAAAAATTTTGGAATGAAAACAGACTAATACTTCTTTTTACTTATTTTTAAATTTACAAATAATACGAGAAGAGCAAGATGGCTGAACAGTAAGCAGCAGAGTAAACATCCTCCCTGAGAGATACCATCCAGATGCTGGAATATAGCAATGTGGGGAAGACAAGAAGGAAGGAAGTGCGTCCTCTGGACCCAGGAAGAATCTAAAGTGAGAATTGAAGCCCACAGAAAGAGTAAAAAGAAGCACTTAAACAAAGAAGGTGGTAGCTGGTGGCACCTCTGCCCTTAGCTGGACCCACTGTGTGGAACCTGGGGGTGCAGAGTCAAGGTGCTGTGTTGGCGGCAACCCCAGAGGCCTCTGCCGAGAGAGGAGCATTGGAGCAGAGTGGCAGTGGACAGGGGGAGTAGACCTGGAGAACGGAACTGGCTGAAGGTGAGTGTACAGAGGTCTTCACCCTTCTGCCAGAGAAAGAGATTGACTGGGAGACATCTTGGAGTTGGGCTGGAGACTCCTAGCTGGGTGCAAACCCATGGAGGCTGCTCAGCCTGAGCCCTGCCCCCTGTGCACATCCTGGGGGCCACCTTGGAGTGTCCCTGCGGGTGACTGGCTCATTCTGGACACAGTGGCTCTGTGCGTGCTCCAGGGGTGGTGGTGGAGAGTTCATGGGTGACTGGCCCACCAGTCCAGGTTCGTGGGTGGTGGCCCCACCCCTGTCTGCACTGTACCAGCTATTGGGGAGCCAAGGCAGGCAGGGGAACGGCAGCGGATAGAGCTATAACAGTGTCCCCAGTGACAACCATCAGATATCCATAATCAGCACTGGCTAGAAGAACCAGTCTCACTTGAGAGAAATTGTAGCCAATGACAGGAGTGCCTGGGCCCCCAGTACCCATTTGCCCAGAAGAACCCAGGAATATGTCAAGACAAAGATGCAAAAGGCAGTCTCTGGCCTCCAATCCAAACAGAGCAAGTCTAGGAGATGCAAATGCAGAAGAGATCGGGAGTCCCACATCTGAAGTTTCTGAGGTGATGACAAGTGAAGTAAAGAAACAATTTCAAGAGGCTATAAAAGAAATTAGAACAAAAATACTAACTCAACTAAAAGAAGAAATGAAAAACATAATAAAAGAACTGCTAGGCAACTCTAAAGGAGACATAGATGAAAAAATGGAGCATAAGAAAACAAGGGAAACCTTGAATGAACAATACAAAAAAGATTTAGAATACATGAAACAGATTCAAAGAGATAACCAAGAAATCAAAAACTCCAATGAAAGTTGGCAAAACCACTTGAAAGAAACTAGAGATAGACTTTCAAACCTTGAAGACAAGTTTGCAGCTTGTGATTGTGAAAGGAAAGATCTCTTAAAAATTACAAGGAAACTGGAAGTAACAATACAAAGGCTGCAAGACAATCCAAAGAAACATAACTTAAGAATAAAAGGTGTGAGTGTAAAAGCTGGGGTCAGTACAAACAAAATTGAAAGCCTATTTACAGAAATAAACTTAGAAGTGACTTTCAGATAAGTGAAGCACATAGAACTCCAGCTAACCATAAGCAAAATAAATCTATATCCAGACATATAATAATCAAGATCCCAGAAATTCAACAGAAGAATAGAATATTAAAAGCTGTTAGAGAAAAGAAACAGACCACCTACAAAGGAAACCCATTAGAATCACAACAGACTTCTCAACACAAACCATCAGGTCAAGAGGTGTTTGGAGTGAAGTATTTCAAGCCCTGAAAGAAAACAGCTTCCAACCCAGATTGATGTACCCTGCAAAACTATCTTTCAAAATTAATGGAGAAACAAGATACTTGCACAACAAATAACAACTGAAGGAATTTATGACCACCTACAAAGAATACTGAAGGATATTTTAGAGAGAGATAAAAAAGACCACAACTCCAGAAACAGTGGCAGAGGGATATCACCGAGCGGGGCAGACAACTGAGTAGAGAGGAAAAGTGGGCAGCCAACTGCAGGAAAGTGGCATGGCAGAGACAAGGCAGTGCATGTTGGCCTTCACCATTAACGTAGATGGCCTCAATCTACCAATGGAAAGAAACACAGGCAGAGTGGATCAGGAGACAGGATCCACCAATATGCTTTATATAAGAAACACAGTAAACTCGAAAGGGGGTTCACAGACTGAAAATCAAAGGAGAGAGAACAATGCTGCATGTGACAGGGAACCAGAAAGAAGTGGGGGTAGCTTGCCCATTAGCTACATAGTGGACAAGAACAATATGGCAATTTTATCCAATTGAAAGCTACTCAGCTATAAAGAAAAGTAACCTCAAGCCTCTTGTAGGTAAATGGATACAACTTAAGACCATGTTCATGGATGAAATGGCCCAGAGCCACAGGGGAGAGCATTATGATATCTCCCTAGTTAAAAAAAAAAAAAGCTGAAGGAGTTAGTAGGATTTGAAATACACAATACATATTGTAAAAACGAAAGGGGAGGAATTGTCTAAAAAGGGAAGGCAGTGGCCATTGTTAATCTATCATCGGGATTTGAGTTTTGTATTGTTTTCATTGAGCTGTTTAGTTTGATCTTATTCTATTTCGGTTTGCCTAATTTTATTATATTTGATGGCATAGATAGCTATTTCAAAGATAACAAAACATATTATGGTAGCCATTATTGATAACTGATCACCTTGTTTTGAAACCCTATATTGCTTTCATTGTTTTGTTTTGAGTGATTTTATCCTATTTTGGTTTGTTTGATTGTATTATGACTGATGGATGATATAGACAACTGCTTGGAAGATAACATGAGACATTATAGTAATTAGTGTTGTTTTACTATGTATTGCTTCCATTGTTTTGTTTTTCATTGGTTTTCATTGGTTTTATCCTGTACTATTCTGTTTGATTGTATTGTGCCTGATGATATGAGCAGTTATACTGAAGATAACAAGAGGTATTCTAGGAGGAAAGGAGGAAAGAAGGAAGGGATAAGGAAAAAGACATAAATTTGTATATAGGTATACAGAAGATAGTTAAAATGACTATACTACTAAATGCATTAGTTATTAAGAAAGAACAGTTAATACTCATATGATTAGATGAATTTTGCATGTCTATATCTGTTAATCTTAACAACCCCTTTGAAGGTAATGATATGCAATATTACAACCACTGTCAAATTCCAATCATCTCACTTTATATACTTATAATGTTATTGTATTGGATTTGTTGTTGTTGCTGTTTGTTTGCCTCTTTTGCTTTTGTTTTTCTTTTTTGTATCCATTTTCTCTTAAATAAAATTATAAATAAATTTACAAATAATGTAAGAAGAGATAATTAGTAAGATGTCACTAGGAGGGTTAAAGTAAATGGATTTATTGTGAAGTAAATAGGTTGTAGAGGCTTGGATCTGAAAGATAAAATACGTGTTTTCTTGTAATCCTATACTCTATCACATGCCAAACAGTTGTTTATCATCTATCACCTGCAAAAGACCATGAGTGATGCCTTAATTGTTCTCTGACTGTAAGTGACTGCCTCTTCCCCAACTGAAATTTCCACTTACATTTACAATGAAACTAAATTTTTAAGGACATTCATTGTTTCACTTTATATATTCAAAGATCTTGGCTATTTCTCAGATTTTTATTAGTACATAGTCGTCATGCATAATGATTACATTCACTGTATGAGAACTGATACATGTACATGACACATTTCAATTCTCGTTTTTTTCTTTTCCTACACTTCCTTTATTTTTCCAGCATCAGATTCATTTATTTTATAAGTATTTATAAAATTAATTAAAGTACAAACAGATTGAAAACCAGACTAATAGGCCAAAGAATATATAAAACATTCAAGGCAAATATACTAAATCACAGTACACTCCTAGGCACAGTATATTATCTGCAATGATTTACAATACCCTTTCTTCTTCCTCTTTTTTTTTACTATATGATGCATATATCACAAAATAAAATATATATAAATATATATAATAAAATAAAATATTTGTGTATATATGTATAGAGAGAGGTTTTTGTTTAAGGGAAAACATGAAAACTTACATGTCTGAGCTACTTCACTTAGTATTATGGTCTCAATGTGCTTCTATTTTCCCACAAATGACTCAAGCTTATCCTTTTTCATGATAAACTAGTACTCCACTGTGTATATTTCAGTGTTATTTTAATTTGCATCTCTCGAATGGCCAGCAGTGTTGAATGATTTTTCATATACTTACTAGCCATTTGCATTTCTTCATCAAAGTGTTAGTCATTTTGGATGCTCATTTTTTAAATTGGATATTTAAATTTAACGGTTCTAATCATTTTGAGGTCTTTATATAGTCTAGATACTATTGCTGAGGAGTAGTTGGTAAAAACATTTTCCAATTTTGTAGGTTGTGTCTTCATTCTGTTAGTAGTTTCCTTTGCTATGTAGAAGCTTTTTAATTTGATGTGGCCCCATTTGTTCATTCTTGGTATTATTTTTTGTGCAACTGGATTTTTGTTCAGAAAGTCTTTGTCCATGCCCGTGTCTTAAACAGTTTTACCTATTTTGTCTTCCAACAGATTGTCTTTCTGTTCTAATGTTTAAATTTTGATCCATTTTGATTTTAGTTTAGTGCATGGTGAGAGATATGGTTCTAGATTCACTCTGTGGCATGTGAATAGTCAGTGTTCTCAGCAGCATTTGTTAAAGTGGTGATCTTTATTCCAGCAAAGAGATCTGGCTTCTTTGCCACAAAAAGCTCAGCTGTGTGTATCTGGAGTTGTTTCTGGATCTTCTATTTTGTTCCATTTATCCATGAGTCTGTTGCCAATGCCATGGTGTTTTTATCACCATAGCTTTGTAGTATAACTTGAAGTCCAAAATAGTGATGCCTGATTCCTTGCCCTTTTTGCCCAGAATTGCTTTGCTGTTCTAATTCTCTACTAGTTCCATGTAAATTTTAGGCTTGCTTTTTCAAGTTCTTCAAGGAATGTTATTGGTGTTTTGATCAGGATTCCATTAAAATCGATAAAACAATTTTGGAAGTATGACCATTTTGACTCAATTGGTTCTGTCAATCCAGACACAGGGAATATTTTTCCATTTTCTGATATTTTTTTCAATCTCTTTTCTTGAAGACTATAGCTTTCATTATGTGAACATTCTGTATTTGAGAACTAATTAGGTTTTTATCTTAACTAATTTCCTAGTTCTGCAAATACTTAATTTCTCAAACTGTGTGTTTTTCCTTAGGTTAATTTCTAAGTATGTCATTTTTCTTGATGCTGCTACTTTTAATAGAACTTTTAAGTGTGTACTACTCACAAAAATATGTAATGATATGATCCTTCCTTTGAAAATCATTTGTTACATCACATTTAAACAACATATTTTCCTCCACAGATGAATGAGCATATAAGGCTTTTCAAAGGATTTCTAGGTCATTCCAGTTGATCCCTTGGTTTCCCTAAGTATTATTGTAAAAATATTGAACTATTCTTTCACAAGAAGTAGTTGTCACTTACTAATTTATTTCTCTTTAATGTCAGATATACAGTGCGGTCACTGAGTTTTGGGCGCACACTGAATTCAAGTTTTCCACTGCAGTGGCAAGCAGAAATACTGGAGCAACACCCAGGATTTGGAGACAGCTTTATTTATGTTAATGGGAAATGACCGGGATCATTCCCAAAATAACAGGCCCTGATCTCTGGTATTCTAGGGCTTGTAAGAGTAGAATAACATGTCAATTGGAGATTGGTTCTTACAGTGAGCATCATAGTGACCATCTATGCATTAGAGTGACCAGCCATTTCTAAGAACAAAAGTAACAGGGACTGTAACCAAACCTATTACCTGGACAACTAACAAACTGAAGCATCCTAGCTGAAGTGGGGGAGCATCTTCTGTTACCTTTTCCCCATTTTAGTTTCCCCTGAAAATCTTTCCTGAGTATGTTACATACGATATTCTAAGACAAGGCCCAACTAGAAGCAATAACACTGGGGCCATCAGTGGTCCTAGAATGGGCCCTAGCTAAGGTCTTTGAGACTAAAAACTCCCACCAGGAATTTGTGGTTTGTTTCCCTTATTATAGGATTTCTCCCTAAGATGACTCTGACAAGAGAGTGAAGGAGAGTGTCCAGTGTGTCTTGGATGCTTGTCAAATCTTGGTCAACAGTTTGCCTGATTGTTTTATTTTCTTGGGGCAATCGCCTGTAGAGTTTAAGGCAAAACCCAGAGCAAAAATCAGAGGAACAGATATGGAGCAATGCTGCAAACAGTATCCTCAGACTTCAACTGTGCTTGGGCATGTCAGTGTCCAGAGTGACGAGAGCAGGGTTTTGAGTGCATCATCTCTTTGGAGTGAGCTGTTTGGTTCAGGTAAATTCTTCAGCGTATCTAAGGCTGGGTTTCTGAAACTTGCACAGGTAGTTGTTATGCACCTGGTTTATATGTGTGTGCAAGAGTATCTACAGGTATAGCTGTTGGCTGGACCCCCTAAACTCCTGTTTTTTCAGTGTGGGTAGGGAATATTTTGGACCAGTCTGAGTAGGTACAGATGATCACTGACAAGTATTTGTAACCCCTGTAAAGTTTTATTCTTGTGTAATCTATCTATATATCTTTAAATGGGGAGACTCCACTATATTGCATGAGATCAGGTCCAGTGACACAGATGCTGAAGCCTTCACTGGCTGCAGGGGTACAGCTGCCAGTGCTGTGGCTTGAGCTTGCAGAACATATGGAGGGGCAGGTCTGGCTCTGATCTCCAGGGAGTACTGGGTTGTTTTTCTGGCTGGGGTTGATGTCTTAGTCAAGGTGCACAGGTTTGGTGTCCTTGATGGCAGGTTTCCTAACAGCAGCAGGAAGCAGTTTGCCATGTAGATCATTCCTGCAAGAGAGCTTTGGCCAAAATACCTTTGTCCAAGGTGACCACAGCATATCTAACCTGTCAGATTCCATTCCTAACAGAGCTACTTCCGTCCATAAAGGGTGTACTTAGCATCTGTCAGGAGGTGCATTTTTAGGCCCAGTACAGCTTGCGGAATGTTTCAGTCTAAGGTGAGCTTGTCAGCTTTCTTGATCAGAAAGACAGTGGTTGTTAGAATGTGGAGACAAACAGGGGAGGCAATGCTTAGCAACTGGATCCAAGTACTTGCACAGTTAGGACGTTGGGTGCCCCTAGAGACTAATAGTCTGAGTAAGCAACATTGTTTTGGTGAGCTTGAGGTTTCAAATTTTGAAAAGTCAGCAGATCTGAGAAATTTGAGGGGCTTCTTTCTTGTAACTAATTTCTGACAGTTATTGTAGCAGAGCTTTTGTGCCTTTCCATCTGGTAGTGTGTGTGTCATTAATAAGAAGTGCAATGATATTTCATGCAAGTAAGCTGGCAAGATCAATGGTGAGGGCTCCTCCAAAGAGGGTCAATAAGTTTTTGAACTTCTGGGAGATTGAGTCCAGGTCAGTTGACTTTGGAGTTCAGAACTGGGGACTTTTCTGAAGAGATGATGGCTAACATAAGTCAATAAAAGGCAGAAAAAGATTCTTTAGGTCTAGGCAGGTGTATCAGCCAGCTGTGCATGGCAGAAGACTGAAGCAAGGTATATGAAGGACAATCATGGCAACATTGGTGGCTGAGAGATTTTGAACTGGCTTTACAGGCAGGAGATGCGTGTATTTTAGCAGTCTGACAGTCTATAAACAGTTGTAGTTTTGAACTTCTGGGTGTGTAATTGAATTTTTAGTTGAGTCTCTTATAACTTGGGGTACTGTTTGCTTGGGGACCATGGTGGAGTTTAAAAGAACAGAGAAACAGACTGTCAGAGAGAAAGTGATGGGAACTTGGCCCAATCTATTGCTAGGTCATTCCCAAAAATAGTTTGAGCATTCTTAACTCCTTGTAGTAATTGAGAAATAGCCCAAAAATGGGGTATGGGCTGGGAACTGCAGAATGTAAAGTAATGGTTGTGCTGTTTATGGAATGGTGATCTTGCCCAATCACAACTGTGATTAACAGTCTATCAGACTTATGTGTGGATAGATGCCTGTTTGTGTTTCTTGTGATATCTGAAAGCAATGGGGGTCACAGTGAAGTGACATGGTTCATGGCCAGTCTTGGAGGTGAGTCTTTAGCCCATACCTCTGGGAGGAGAGTTTTCAGAATTTCAGGATCGTGGTTGTCTGTCTCAGGCTGATGCAGGCATTATCCTTCTCTTGGGGAACAGTCAAATTTGAAAGTGCAGGGTTAAACAATAGGGAGGGTGACTAGCTCAGTGCAAAGGAGATGTTTGCTTCTAACTTGAAGAGGAGGTCTCTTCTCAGAAGTGATATGGGGACTGGTTTATATAGGAATTTATGTTTGATGAGATGTCCCCTCAGGGTTAGTTTTTGCCTGGTGGAGGGGAAAGAGGCAAGAGTCCCATTTGTCCCAGCGATGGTAACTTTTTGACAGAGGAAAGTTTTGAAAACAGCAATTTCTGTTCTATTGCCTTCCAAGAAATTCACAGATTTGTTCCCAACTTTTGCAATGATCTTGGGCTCTTAGAGGCCCAATTTGATAAAGCTCAGCCTATCCAGGCCTGACAGGGCAAGAAGTTCAGGTTGAGGTGGTCCTGAATTGTCAGATAATTTTGTGTCTCTCAGATGGATAGGGCATTGGTCTTTCCAGAGTCCAAACTATTTGAAGCTTGAGCTGTGAAACCTGAGGAGCCCCCTTAGCTCAGCTACCAGAATGGGGTTGTCATCCTATCCAGGCTGAAGCATTGCAGCAATCTTTTAATCTAAAGGGGAATTTATTTTTAGCACCTACAGTTCTTATAGCAGGCTTCTATGTAATAGTGGTAACTTCTGGCATATTGATGGACATTTTGTTTTCCCTTTTTGATGTCTTTCAGAATCACTTAACTGATTTTAGGTTTTTAGGTGGGGTGACCTTTGGGAAGGCCCTGAAAACTCATTCATCAGGGCTGATAGTCCAATTTTTCCTCAGTCAAAATGTGGAACTCAGAAGGAATTGCTGACAGTCACCTTTGGAGGGCATTGGATGATGCCCTCTGGCCAGGATAGGAAGCAGAAGGCTCTGGAGGGAGGCCTCTGTGACTGGAAGCAGGCAATGGCTAGCTGGAACCAGCTCAGCTGGCTGGAAGTGGATGAGTGTGGAGCAGGGAATGAGGCTATATGTGTTGGCAGCAACTGCAGTGGCTGATAAGAGTGCCAAGGCGGAATTCTCAGGAATAATGGGCCTCTTTTTTATCTCCTTTTTTGAGATGCAGGGAGTGGTTTAGTTTTATTTTTAACTTCATAATCACAGAAAAGCCGTTCTTGTTCTGTAGTCAGGGACTGTGAGTTTTGACTAATTTGTTCCCATTCTATTTCCCTAGGGTGTATGCTGTACACCCTTGAACAATGGCACAACATAAAAAAGGCAGGTGCTTCTCAGAGAAAGATCATTAAGATGCCCACTTGGCTGCACCCTTCACAGTGATTTAGGTCTGACTTAGCTAAGGAGGATGTGAGGCTTTTTATGCCAATTGACAGTCACCATAGAACCAAAGGTGAGAACCCAATCAGCCACCACAACCAACGCTTCCCAGTCTTGGTGCATAGATGGGACAGCCTAATGCTTACAGTATCTGTTCCACTCACATATTCATTCAACAGACACTCAGAGGTTAAACATTCCAACTACCTTTCCTTGAGGGTGGTCCTGAGTCACAAGAGTGGATCAGACTGTCCTGCTCAAGCTGAGCAGGACCAACAGACTAAATGGTGTGCCCTGGGGAGTCTACTGGATTCAGGCAAGCAGGCAGACAGCCAGATGGAAAGGCAGGAAGACTTCGCCCTCCTCCCTTTGTGGTCCAATGTGATCATGCTAAGCAGAAAGCCAGAAATCCTTCTTCAGACCTCTAAGGGAGCACAAGCAATCTTGGGGTTGTGCCTTTCCATTGGAACCTGAAGAAGTTCCTGCTCCATCTCTGAGGGCCATTTCTGGTGACCAAAAAGGTCATCATGGTCCTGTTTCCTGGCTGATGCACAGGTGCGACAGCAAGCCGAAACACCAAAACAACACCCCGAATTTGGAGGCAGATTTATTTACATCAATTGACACAGATTTGGATCATTCCCAAATTACCAGGCCCCAGTCTCTGGTGGTCTATGGCTTATATGAGATAAGAAGGCAGGAAACACAGAGAGGGAGAGCTGCTTGTCAATTGTGGATTAGTTTATATGATGTGCATCATAGTGCCAAGCTAGGTGTCAGAGTGACCAGCCACTTCTAACACAAAAGTAACAGGAACTGTAACCAGAACTATTACCTGGAGAACAAGCAAACTGAAATATACTGACTGGGGAAGGGGGAGCATCTTCTGCTACACCACAATAATGGTGTTCATTTCTCTCTTTATAAAGTTGAAGACTGGTTTGTTGGATCTGTACAGGCCTTTGGAAGGTCCATTTTCTCTTATGTTTACAGGGAGGACTCTCTTAAATCTCAAACTAATAAAGAAAAATCCTAAGTCATTGAAGATTATATACATAAAACCTGGGGGTTGAATGCAGAGTCTTTGCACTGAGCTATGTCCCCAGCCCCTTTTTAATTTTCGTTTTGAGATAAGGCCCTTCTGGGTTACTATGTTCCCAGCCTAGACACAAAATTGTGGTTTTCCTGCCTCAGTTTCCCAAAGTTTTGAGACTATCAGTATGTGCTATCACCTGACATCAAAATTTTGCTCAAACAACTTTTATCATTTACTAATTTTCTCTTTAATAAATGGTATATAATTTTGAGATATATGATTCTATATTTGAGAACAAGTATTATAAGCATATTACTAATCTTCATGTATTTCATATGAGTGACTTTTTTTTCTTTCAGAGGATCCTTTGGTGTGATTAGACTGTTTTAGAACCAATAGAGACAACTGCAACATTTGGACTGCTTATTCTCAAATAAATAGTCTTTATGGTGAAAGTTTATGAGTGGGATTTGTCTTTGAGAAGATATTACAAATTTCCATTTGGAAGGTACATTGCGAAGATGCTATTCATGAGAATGTTATTCCTACTGTACTCTTGAAATTCCAGTCATTTATGGATAATGGACTTCTTCAAATATCTCCTCACTGGTTAAGTTTAGTGAGTCTAAAGTGACAATAGAAATCATGGATTGCATTTTATCATCTGATAAATAAACTTAAAGCGTTATTTCACAGGGTTACTATGCAATTGTGTTCATATTTTAAGATAGTTTAAATTTGAATTTGCTGCTAAACTGATGAGTCAAACAATAATAAAGAATTAATTCCTATGTGTCTTACACATTATTATTGATATAAATTTGTGAACAATTTTCAGGGGAAAGTACTAGGTAATTTTTATTTAGATAATCAGTTGTTTTAAATCATATAGCTGCATAAGGATACATGTTTATATTCTTGAGTGCTTACAAATTACTTAGATGTCCTTTAAAGAAAGGCAGCTAAATTGGGAACAAATAAAACTTTAAGATAAATTTTCTGTCAACCTCAAAGTGTAGAATTATTGCTTAGTTATTTTGCAAGGACAAATCAACTAGATTCCAGTGATTTTTTGAAATAGGTTTCAAAACATAATGTCCTTGTTTTTACTTTTATACAATTCCCCATATTTGAGCAATGCTTCATTGGCAGTGTTTTAAGCCATATCATCTACAACATGTCTTTATTGAATACTTTATTGCATACTTGAATGGAATTTTTCAGAGCCTGGAGATATTTCATGTTTCTTTTAGTGAGATTTATGCAAAAGAATTTGTAGATTCAGCATAGAGAATCAGGCAAAATAAATAAAGTTGATGGCTCTATGTAACGTAACTTTTGATTGCCCCAGGCTAACTCAGAGCTAAGGAAAAAAATCAAGTATTCAATTTAAATCAATGATATTTTAATTTTTCTTTTCTTTTTCTTCTTTTTCTTTTTTTATCAGTTGAAATTCACATTTCACAAGTCTTCACAGGTGTTATTTGTGGTTCCAGAATGACCCTTATAATATTTTTCTATCTTAATATCAAGGACAAGTTGTTCAAGAATTTAGTTAGGATAGTTACAGAATTCCCTTAAAAATATTTATCAAATGCAAAGCAATGTTAAAATAGTCTAAGTAGTCCCCAGGTTGCAAGATTCCTTCCAGCAATGGGAAGATACATTCCAGTGTCCAAGGAAATAAACACAGTTGGATTGTTTCCACCAAGTTACATATTTCACATGGCAATGACAAAATGTAATGCACCAAGTTATTAAACCAGAAGGTCATGGAAGTCTAAATTTATCCCCTATATCTATGTTCAAGCTACCCAGTCAACTGAGTTTTAGTTTTTTCTTATGTAAAAAGACATGATCTTGGTATTTTTCCATAGATTATAAATATTGAACATAAAGAACCTCAAGCAATAGTAAACCTATAACAACTATTAATAAAAATTATCCCATTTCACATGGAAAAAAAAATCTTGCTATATTGCTGATGGGTGGCCAGACTGACTCATGCTCATACTCCCAAGACGTGCTTCTCATTCAGGTTTCCTTTCCTTTCTGTGAAGAGTTAAATCATGTTTTTGCTAGAACTGCTCAGGAGTTGTTTTCCTTTCAAGGTTTAATCCTAAATTCAGGACTTTCCTCCACTGATGTCACATATTTTTCATGAACAGAGGTTTTGCACTTCAAATCTGTACCAAATCAAGATGTAAAGGCCTGGAAAAACAATGGTGGATCTTATGGTATTACCGTATTTGAAATATTATAGTCTCCCAAACCTTTAATCCTGGGTCTCTTTCACAATGTCTGGAGTAGAGAGCCAAGGGCTCCTAAATGCCAGTAGTATCTATGGAGGATCAATTCAAACAAATTGTGATTATCTAAATTTCATTACTTTCTAGATTCTTAAAATGGATTTTTAGAATAAAATCCTCTTACCATAAAATTTGCTAGTGAGATTTTATTTAAAATGTTAAAACTAAAATATTATAATGCCCTCTTCATCTCCCAAAACATCTGTCCTGTAAAGCACCATTGCAAATAAGTAATAAATCACTTATTATAAAATGTTTACTCTGGAATTACTGGAGTACCTGGAATGTAGCAGTTGAAATGACACTTATTCATGGAACACACATTTGAGCTTTGGTGTTTCACAGAGTGTGTAATGTGCCATATTTTTGTAGTATAAATGATTCTTTTCTGGAGGCATTTCTCAAATTATTGGTAATCTATTACTTGGGCACCAATTCAGGTAATCTAGCTGTCTATCAGAAATTTTAGATCTCTCTCTTTTGAGCACAGATAACACTCAAATCATATTTAGGCTAGAATGATGAACCCTGGTAAGAATTTGATCCATAACATCTGTTTTTCCGCTAGAAATATAGACTGTTACATATTCTGACAAAGGGACAGAATGAACATTTTGTTCATTTTGGCAACAGGACATCAGCTTCTTTTCTTGTCCAGTTGATGCCATTGCATGCTTCCCTTGATAACTAGCCCTTTCAGAAGGACCAAAAAGCAAAACCCAAAGTGTTTGAAGAGTGCATCTGTGGGTTGTTTTACCAGATGGTTCATAACTCTCAGAGAAGTTGCATTCTGTGTAGAGTTAAGGCTGATTTCAAAGAGAATGAGCTTAACAGCAATGCACACATTAAACCCCTGGTTCCGACACCTGGCTGCTGTGTATGTTTGGGTCAATTTATCAATTACAAAATGCTGAAGGAATCGCATATATGTGATGAAAATAGCATTACTTTCCATGTAGATCATTTGTGGGCAATTGTAAAACACCTGATACCATGTCTAGAATGTGGCAAACATGATGATAATCATGCTTCTTTACCCATCCTTTCAAGAGGAAAAAAAGTAGGTGAAAAAGTTAAAATATGAACAAATTGTGGGCATTTATGAGAACAGCATTTCTGGTGGCCCTGATTGGATCTGGAAGGGATTTTCAAAATCTCTCTATTCATTGGAATTTTCTTCTCTTCTAATATGAAAATGAATGTTAAGGATGATTTATTCAAAGTTTATATTATATATTACTTACTTTTAATATTTGTATATAAAAATCTTTTAGGATCACAAAACCACCATTTGACTGCAGCTTTTCACATGCAAAAATTGGTGTCAGCAGTAAAATGACAAATACAGAGTTAAGGAAAATATTTCCCAAATTTTATTTCTCACAAATGAGTTCCATCACCCATTTGTTAAATGTCATTAGTTTTACAAAATGCTAAATACGCACCTTTAAAATCAAATACATTTTGGTTATTACCATTTAAGGATAAAGTAATACAGATTAGATCTCCTTGAGTCAGAAAATGGTAGAGTTCCTCTCAAATATAGCATGCCTTGTGACTTTCTTAACATCATTTCATATTATTGACCTAAATTTCAAATACTCTAGTCTATAATTGGGAACAAATGCGTTTTATAAAATAGTATATGACAGCTGCATGGAAAACCCCACATATTCAGTCTCCTTTAAAAAGAAGGTTCCAATGAGAGTTCCTATAAAACAGAGTCAGAAGGTAGAACAAAGGACTGTACTTGCGACTTCTCTTTCTCAAGTCTGGTTTTTTCATACTTAATAGTGGACTTGTAAAACAAGTTTGCTAACACTACTTCTCTCATCATTATTTACTGCTTCAAATCTTCTATAGATTCATGAAGATGAGATAAAATATAATGCCTGCAGGAGATAAAGAAGAATTTTTTTTTGTTAATGTAATTTGTTTTCTCATTCAGTGAGCATCTAAATATTTCCTTTATTTTTGGACATCCAGGAGCTACGTTAAGCTGCTGGAGTTTAAAATATTTTGTTGGATTTCTTTGTGTGGAAACTATTGTCAACTATAAATACTAAAGCCAGAAGGTAGAAAATGCTTTATTGAAATTTTCATGGAAAAAGACCTGTGGCCAAAAAGTCTTTCATTTCTGGACTCTGGCTTAACCCAGATATGAGAAAGTTGCATAGTTACTCTGACCAGCAGGCCATAACAGGTACAGAAAATGACTTGTGTCTTAAAATGACTCTGTTAGATCCACATTTCTCTAATTTTGATGCTGCCTTAAACTTTTTAAAGTTTAGGCACATTAACAAGATCACACTACCGAAGTGCAGTGACAAAGTCACACACTGTCCAAACTCTGATGATTTTTCTTGACTAGGCCTTGAGCCTGGTACAAATTTCTGCTATGCCTACAAGTCCAATTTAGCCAGAAGCCCAATTAAGCCAATTTAGAGAAAATTCCTCATCCTCAATATCTAATCAAATTTCTCATTCCCCATTTTAAATATACAAATCCTAACTTCACCAAGAATCTCTTTAAGTAAATTTTGCATGAATTTCACTTACTGTTGATGTCTGCCTTCTTAGTGATTTTCTATCAGTTAAGTGCACACACACACACACACATGCTTCTCTTTGGCTTCAAATCTGTTTGTCAAGAATAGAAGATACGTGCATTTTTACAAACACTATATGAAATAATTATTGCAGTGTCCAAATTTCAACTTGAAGAGTTTAATTTACCTCTTAGAATTTTCATGAGTGTTATTTAATGATACTTAGTCTGAGTCTCTTAATTCTAATTCCTGAAATTTTCTATTTTCTATTTACAAATTTTTACTGCAAAGTCAATGCTTTATCAGAGTTTTTTGTATTGATGACTCTATTTCTCTGCATTTCAAGGATGTGCTTGCTGTAACTTGAAGAATCCTAAAAGTGAATTTCTATTGTGTCAATAGAAAATTCAAAAGATATCTAGATTTTATTTAGGACACCCATTTTTTTCATATATTTGCATCTTAAAAACTATAAGGCATTTTTAATGTCCACTTAGGCACCTTTGGTAGTAGCTAACCCAGTATCAGATATCATTACATTATATATATTGTTGTAAAGTGTGCCTTTAACTTTAATCATTTTGAATATTTATCCTCCTTAGAAAGTTAACATTTTAAGATGCATGCTGCAACTTTAAAATAATTCTTAAAATCACTAAGTCTACAATGTGTATGTTTGGCCTGCTAAGAATTCTTCAGGCCACCCCTGTTTATCAATAGCTCCCCTTACTCCATACCTCACTGTTCCTTGTTTTAATAAACTAAGGCAACAATGGCTTCTGCCTGCAGTAAATATGCTCAGAATTCACTAGCAGATTCTGATGAAAACCAAACAAGCAGAGAATAGAATGTAGAGACAGAAGTAGTTTGAATTTCTTTTTTGGCTTATTACTTCATTCCTGTTAGGCTCCTGCCCGACTCCCATCAAACTCAACTCAGTTTTATTTAAGTCTGTGGCAGATATACTGCATTTGTCATCACAGCTGTTAAAGACAGTATTTATGATTAAACTGAGGTTTGCAGCCTTACAATTGAATCAATTTGAAATCAAATGTATTATAAAATATAAAATATGCAAAGAAATGGCCTCCAAATACAAACTGACAGCATTTGGTGTTATCTGTCTTGAGTGAGAGTGAGCTGTCTTCCACGGAGTAAGAGTTGATATTAGCACTGAACATTTCACAAGGCATTTACAAAAGACTGGCCCATAGCTGTCTGTGTTTGGTACTTCATTTAGGGCTGAAATCAGTGTTTCAGCCCAGAGGCAGTCTTCCTGTGTGTACTGATTGCTTTTGAAGTTTCACTGTAAATATCTTCAAGTTTTAAAGATTAATCTTCCTGAAAGTATTCAAGGAAGATTTCAACAAAAAATGTTTCTTCTCATTCATAGTTGTGCAGAGAGCAGTGAGGCACATAGTGCTTTTCCAACAAATGAGGGAGATGACTTATTTCCAGAGGTATACTACCTGGATTAGACCATTGTGCAGCCCAAACATCGATAGATTAGCATTCCGTTTCTTTCTACGTTCATTTTATTAATAGCTTGGGAGCGATATGGGAAACAAGCTGATAGAAAAATATGTCAGTGATTGCATTGTGGGTGAAAGAATATAGAAAATAAAAGAAAATACTGAATGCTTAATGCAGACAAGGAAAAGAAAAAACAGAGACAAAATACTGATACTTTCATGAATCAATATTCCTTTTACATATGAAAACTTTGAGAGTTGGTGATAAACATTCTTATATATTTAACCACTGGGACATTAGACTTTCTGTTTTCTCAAGGTTTACTTTAGAGGCAGCAGCTAATACCTCTCTAACAGAAAATCTGTGTTAATTTTGTAAACATTAAGGATTAAACTGATTGAAAAAATTCAACTGTCGTAAAAGTGAGAAAACTATAGTTAATATTTGGGTTTTATCATCACAACTTCTGGTTGGAATTGAAACAATCATATTGTGCCAAGCTACCAAACCTGAAGAATGTTACTGTATAACTAAAACTACCTGGAAAATTGTTGTCGATAAATTTTTGAATGTGACATAGGGTGAAGTACTGAATGCTAACAGTGATGGTTTTAGGACATCTTATTTAAGCAAAACAAGTACATTTTTTGCCAAATATGCCTCTTCACTTTCCCTCTCTTCCCTTTTTTCCTGCCTTCTTATCCTTTACTTGCTCTTTATTCAGTTCTTGAAAAATAGGAATAAAATTAGAATTTTTGTCTTAATAAAAATTAATATATACCATAAATTTATACTGATGAAAATACTGAAGTTAATCTAAAACCTGTAACATGTCTTTCTTCTATGAAGTTGTAATTGTTTATTTTATTAAATAATATATAAATTAATGTAAATATTATTCATACACACATAACGTAGTTTTCAAAAAATATGTATTTAGAAAAGATATGGTGCTTTTAAAAGAAGAAAACTATGCACTTTTGTACCTATGCAGAAAATGTAGATGAATCTCAAAAAAACAAAAAAACAAAAAAAAAACACTGAAAGCTAAATAAATCTTTGATTTGGAACCTGTCCTATTTTTCTTGTCTGTGTTTCATTTTCAGTTCTCGTATCATCAGCATCTAGGGACTAATTGCTTTTGTCTTACAAAGATTGCTATGGCAATACTCTGTTCTGAACCTCAGCTTGAACTTTAGCTCTCATATTTCACATTCCTTCAGATCCTGACTTCCAGATGATGCATGATCAATGTGATCATGGTTAATGAGTTATTGAGGTTAGGCCAGAACAGAAATTACAGAAATGTTAAAGCTCCTTGTTAAAGAATTCCTCTTACCTTCCTGTGGCAAAATAACATCTTCAGGATCTACATCATTCTTTTTTCCTGAGATTTTCAGAAGCAGACTTTCTACCACCCACTTTTTCATTATTTTGTAGAGTGATCACCAAGAGAGTCTTTCTCCAGCCCAATCACATCTTCCATTATCTTCTTTTAAATCCATTTCTTTAGTTTATTCCTCTGAGAATGCACTAGGAAGTAATACCCTAATGATTGAAAAAGAATATTTTATTTTTGGAAACTGAAAGAATTGTACAAAATCCCTTAGGAAAAAAAATTGAGTGATAGACTCAAGAATGAATATCTGCAAATGAAAAAATCCCAAATATTAAAAGTAAATTCGATTTAGCACACAGATGTCTTTTCTCACACAAAACTCAACAATTGTAGGTTTGAACAACTTACTATATAGTCATTGCTGCCTCTTCAATAACTCATTTTGATATTTTGTAATTTGCCAAAATGTGCCTTTGTGATCCCACAGGCTCTTAACTACTTTGTAATGAGTGTATATGAACAGATGGAAAATGTTTTCAATTTCAGAGAAAACCACTAATGGATGTCACCAGCTATTAGAAAAGCTCAGGTGGCTCCATTTTCCAAGGAAAGGTATTGTCATAAAACTGTTCATTTTTTAATGAAATGTTTGCTCATTTATACCTAGCTGGTAATTTAAGACTTCACAAGTCTAAACAGATTAGAACTATAGTTGGAAATTATTCAGTGCTAAATAGCCTGGAAATCCAATCTCAGGAATCTCACCTGAAAATGGTAATGCCAATCCAGGTCATTTTAATAAAACAACGTAAATTACTATAAAAACAATTTCCCCAAAGAAGTAGATAAAGGAATTAACTAAAAAGTTAAATGCATGCTTGAGCTTTTGTGGTGATCCCTTTTTAAAAATTAAAACAGGGGTATGCGTTTTGTGCTCAGTTTGCATCTCCAGCAAATATATCTTCTTGAAGAAAATCACATCAAGAGAATGATTATAACAGGTTGCTCCCAAATCATGGTCTATCTCATTTCAGGAGATATTTACTAATTCTTCAGAATACTGTCATTAGCTTGTTAACTATCCCCTAAAAACTTAATCCAGTTTCTTTTACAGTGTTCCTAATCTAATATCCTGTGCAAGAAACAGGTATAATTCAGGTTTAATTAGTTTATTTTAGGCCACATTCTCTTTTACCCAACAAAACTTTGTCAAAATAAGTACAATACATTGCCATCTGTGCAACAATTGAACTAACATGTTTATTTAAGGCTCCACTGGCAAGGATTATTCATACATGTTAAGCAAGGGCAAATACTTTCTATCAAAGTAAAGCAATGTTAAGTGAGGCTGTGTCCCACATATTAAAAGTAAACTCGATTTTAGCACACAGATGTGTTTTCTTACACAAAACTCAACAATTGTAAGTTCGCACAATTTATTATATAGTCATCGCTGCCTCTTCAATAACTCATTTTGATATTTTCTAATTTGCTAAAATGTGTATATATATAATCTCCAATAAATATTTTAGATAAGTTTTTTCCTTTCAACTTAAAAAATAATAGCTCAAACAGCATTTAAAATGAAGATACTATGTACTAATTTCAGTGTGTATATCTTGCAAGTGTAATTACATAAAAATCAAAGTTACTGAAGAATGCAGACATTTTTAGCAAAAGTGCTCTAATACATTTCAGGAACATGGCAAGGCATGCTGCACATTATTGGTCACTTCATCATGTAAACAAACCATGAAAGAATGGGACTTTCACAGCCATATTGTAGAGTAATTAAAATTTGTTTAACTGTTATTTTTAAAATTAAACTACTTGGAAGGTATATGGACAGTCTTATTTATTCAGAATATTTCCCTAATCAAGACAAGTAACATGTATGCTATTATTTCCTTCTTTTAAAATAGATACCAGAAAGTTCTTGTGTGAGATTTTTTTTCCTTACCTAGGTATGATCTAATATTTGTACATATCTTCCCTCTACAAGTTTTATAAATTGGCTTTTTTAAAATTTTGCACCAATAAATCTTTCTCATACTGAATATATTTTTTAATTTTTTAAAATCACCTTTAATTAATTATTTATATAGATATGGTTTCAAACATAAATAAATTTTGTTTAACATAATTTTTCTCTTCTCACAGTATTTAAAAATCCATATTACAATGAACATAAAATAGAAAAAATTTTTATAGAAGCTATCCAAAATGAAGCACAGAAATACTGTGGGACAATTTTTAATTGCCTAAAATATATGCAGTTAAGGTTTTTAAAATTGTGAACTGTGAGGAGAAAAAATTTTTTGAAATAATAGTATCTAAAATTTTCCCAAATGAGAAAAAAATTCACAGATTTAAGAATCTCAACAAATTCCAAGCAAAGAAACCTAAAAAACTACCTCAAGTCATAACATAGAAGCTAAGTAAAAATAATTATGTGTAGTTTTTGATTTCTCATCAGATACAAGTAAGAAAATATAACAGTGTTCAGATATTTTCATTTTGTTATCAACTTCAACCAGCTATTAATTTTTTTCCAAATCACTCCTGCCTGATGAGATTATAAAACCATGAATTTACTAATTATTGATTTATGTCCAATGGACTTTTTCTGAAGATGAAAACTATCAAAACATGATTTTTGTCCCCTTTTCTCCAAAATATTTGTTCATCCCCTTATGACAAATATGACCCTTATTGAGGATTCAGCCAGGAATATCTTAATAATGAATAGTAAGGGAGGGACTATCAATGTAGGACTTTATACTTAGCAAATTATCATTTAAAAACACAGTTATGACAAATAAGTACTTTTACAGACTCACAGACCTGAAAGATCACTTTGCCAGTACAACTACATTATAAGAAATACTAAGGGAAATGCAAAAGGAAGACAATTCCAGATCAAAATCTTGACCTACATAAAGAAAAGAAGCAAAGAAGAAATCGTAACTCCTTTTAAAATTTTCCTATTATTTATATCCCTTTTAAAAATGATTTAAAAACTGCTTTAGTGAAACAATACTGTGTGAAGTTCATAACTTACCTTAGTGGAACTATACAGGAAAAAAACATCAAGCATACACAAAACAATGGCTGTTAATAATTAGTACAAAAAATAAATTGTTGATTAAGTAATGAACCACAAAAGGAGAGGCAGTCACTTCTTTGGTGTGATAAAGTCCTTTTTGACAAGTAAAGAATGTACCATAGGAAAATTCTGAAGTCAAAAGGTGAAGGCAAAAGAAATAGCTAACACAAAGACCATTAGAAAGAGTCTAACAAAATCAAATCACATTAATAAATTGGGATAGAGTGATAGAATAATGAGCTAAAAATGTAAGCAGAAGTCTGCAAGTCCATGTGGCCCAGAAATAAAGATTTGGATTTTATTCTATCTGTAGTGGTCAGCAAATACAGGATTCTAGCCAGAGAAATTATATGATCTGGATTGCAGTATTAAAATTGAACCTGCCATTGATTGAGAGCTGCTGTGACTGGCAGGAAGGGGTCCAAGACAGGTGCCTATTCCTGCCATTGACCAGAGATGCCGAGACAAGTGAGAAAGAGATCCAAAATGGGCTCCTCTCCCCTCCCCCATTGCTCAGGAGCGTCTGTAACTGGCAGGAAGGGGGCCAAGATGGGCTCGTCTTCCTGCCATTAATAAGACTTGAAACAGAGACCAGCAGGAAGACTGGAGACTCAGCAGAACCCCTGCTAGAGCACACATAATGGACAGTTGGGGCTAGGGGTGTAGAAATATCTGCAGCAACAGTAACAACATGAGCCAGCAGCTGAAGCATAGAAACTGATTGAGGATGTAGCCAGCACAAGTCAACAAAAGAAGTCAGATGGCTGGGGCTTTAGCTCAGGGGTTCAAGCACTTGCCTGGTGAGCACAAGGTCATGAGTTTGATCCCCAGTAGAAAGAAAAAAAAAACAGAAAAAAAAATAAATATTTTGAGCCAGGCTTGGTGGTGCATGCCTTTAATTCCAGCACTTGGGAGGCTGAAGCAGGAGGGCTGTTGTGAGTTTGAGACCAGCCTGGGCTACAAAGTGAGTTCAAGTCCAGCCCGAACTGCATAGTGAGACCCTGTGTCAAAAAATAGGGCTAGGGATTTAGCTTAGTGGCCTAAGTGCCTGCCTGGCAGGTGCAACGTTGTGAGATTGATCCCTGGTACCAAAAAAATAAAAAAATAAAAAATAAAAGCAAAAAAAAAAAAAAAAGAAAAGAAAAAGAAAAAGCCAGCCTTACTTACACACACATGCAGGCTGCCATTGTGACCCTCCCTTGAGTAGTCAGCACAGGCCTGGAGAAGAAGCATCCAGACCCACCCCTGTGTGCATGCTGGCTGCCGTCAGGACCCTCCTGCAGGTAGCCAGCATAGGCCAGGAGAAGAAGCAGCCAACCCCACTCCTGTAAGCCTGATGACTACCACTGGGGACCTGTAGCCAGCACAGGCCAGGAGAACCAGCCAGTCATGCCTTAGAGAAGCCATGCATGTCTGGAGAAGCTCACCCTGTGCCCTACCACCTACATGGGTGCCTAGGTTAGGAGAAATCCAGGTGCCTGATCCATTCTCCTACACCATGGACAGACAGCCAATATGAAAAATGCCTGGGACCCCACAACTGACTCATCCAGAGTAAACCAAGAAAATGTCAAGATGAAAGTGCAAAGGGCAATCTCAGACTTCCAGCCTACATAGAACAAGTTCAGGAGACAGAGACATAGAATAATTTGGAACTCACACACCTGAAATTTCTGGGATGATGGCAACTGAAGTGAAGAAGCTACTTCATGAGGCTGTAAAAGAAATCAGATCAGAAAAAATATCTCAGGTAAAAGAAGAAAAGAAAATCACAATAAAAGGGCTGCTGAGCACATCTAAAGAAGACATAGCTTAAAAAAAAGAGGAGCATAAGAAAATGAGGGAAACATTGAATGAGCAATATAGGGAAGAATTGGAATGCATGAAACAGATGCAAAGAAATATTTAGGAAATTGAAAACTCCATTGAAATTTGGAAAAACCATTTGAAAGAAACTGAAGATAGATTGTCAGACCTTGAAGACAGGATTGCAGCTAGTGATCATGAAAGAAAAAAAAATCTCTCAAAAATGACAAAAAGCCAGGAAATAACAATTCAACAGCTGTAAGACTATACAAAGAAAAATAATTTAAGATTTATAGGTGTCAACAAAAAACAGGTGTCCGCACAAATGACATAAAAAGACTATTTGCAGAACTAATAAAAGAAAACTTTCCAATTGTAGGAAAAGGACCTGTCACACAAATAAGTGAGGCATATAGAGCACCAACCAAAATAAATCTACACCCAGACATTAATAAGCAAGATCCCTGAAATTCAGCACAAGAACAGGACATTAAAAGCTATTAGAGAGAAAAAAAGAAAACCAATCATCTATGAAGGAAAGCCCATTGGAATCATGGCAGACTTCTCAACACAAACCATCAAGTCAAGAGACTGGAGTCAAGTATTTCAAATCCTGAAAGAAATAAACTTGCAACCCAGATTGATGTACCCTGCAAAACTATTTTTTAAAGAAACAAGATACTTCTTTTAAAGATACTTCTTTTAAGGAAACAAGATATTCTTCTTTTAAAGAAACAAGATACTTCCATGACAAAGAACAACTGAAGGAATTCATGACCATCAAAAGTACCCTGCAAAGAATACTGAAGGACATTCTAGAGAGAGATAAAGACGGCCACAGTTCCAGGAACAGAGGTAGAGGGGGATTGCCAAGTAAGGCAGGCAATTGAATGGAGGGGAAAATTAGGGAGTCAGTGGCAGGAAAATAGCAAGGCAGAGTTGAATCAGTACATGTTGACCATAACCATTAATGTAGATGACCTCAATTCAATTAAAAAAAAAAGCAGAGTAGATCAAGAAACAAGATCTATCAATAAACAACATTCAAGGAACATTTAACTTGAAAGGAAATTCAAAGACTGAAATTCAAAGGAGAGAAAGCAATGCTCCATGTGACAAAGAACCAAAAAAAAAAAAAAATCAGAGGGTAGCTTGCCCATCAACCACAACATGGACAAGAAAGATAATGACATTTTTATACAATGCAAAACCACTCAGCTATGATATTCATCAGGCTATCTTGGGTAAATGGATGCAATTTGAGATCCTGGTCATAGGTGAAAAGGTTTGGACTCACATGAGTGACCATTATGTAGTCTCCCTAGTGTAAAATACTGAAGGAATTAGTGGGATCTAGCATGTGCAATAGATTTTGTGAAAATGAAAGGGGAAGCTGGTAGCCATTGTTGATTTCCTATTATCTTGTTTTGAAGTCCTGTATCATTTTCATTGTTTTGTTAGGTTTCATTCTGTTTTACTCTGTGTGATTTTATTATGTCTGATGGTGTGGGCAGCCATTTTGAAGATAACAAGATATATTATGGTAGCCATTTTTGATCTCTTATTATCTTGTATTGAAGTCCTGTATCACTTTCATTGGTTTGATTTGATTGGTTTTATTCTGTTTTGATTTGTTTGATTTTATTATGTCTGAATGTATGGGCAGCTACTTTGAAGATAACAAGAGGCATTATGGTAGCAATTACTGATTTCCTATTATCTTGTTTTGAAATCCTATATTTCATTCACCATTTTGTTTTAATTTGCTCTACCTCTTTTATTTTCTTGGATTTATTCTTTTTAAATTAAAAAAACTAAAAAAATAAAATTGACTGAAACTTCCATGTATTAGGTTTTGAAAACTTTAAAATGTGTTAAGATTTCCCCTTCAGATTGTCTAAATCTTCTGAAGGCTTGTAATCTAGGAATAGAATATTAAATACTGCATTTTATCATCATTTTGCCTTTTGTTTTTTGTTGTTTATATATGCTTATGAAACAAAACTGTATATATTATATATATGTTGCATCTTGCTAAGTTCATCATGTTTAAGTCATTACTTCTATGATAGCACTGCTAACTAGAGCTGAACTCATCCATGGGAGATTATGAAAATTTTCCATAAGATGTAAATAACTGAACAAAAGTCTGAGTGAAGTTTAAGTGTCACCTACTGGGAAAATACAGCACATGGGGAGTATTCAGGGAAATGGTAGTAATATTCGACTGGTCTCTGGAGAGGAAAGTGTCCTTGAAAAGATGGCTTAGATCCCAGGAAGATGAACTTCAGGTGGAATGGAGCAGTGGAAGGGCAAGTTGAGCCTGTATAAACCAAAACAAAAAGCATGTGCACTTCTAATTTTTGGTAGATTTTGGAAATGTAGCAAGCAAGATTCTACTTCAGAAATAGGGATGAGAGATATTAAAAATGAACTGACTTATTTCTTTCATGACACTTGCAAAGCTGCAGGTGAGACACAACCCAAACTTGAGAGTGACAATAACCTAGATGTCCTGCAACAATCTCATAGGTATCCTCAACATCAGGGATCCTCTGGAAGCAACAGTGTGGCTGAAGATAAGGCAACTGCTCAAATTTTAACAGGGGATTAAACAGAGGCACTAGAATGGACCAAAGGGAGAGGATCAGATGGAATGATGGGTGCTTTAGAGGATGTCAGTATACAGACTTGCATGAGTTATTGTTGTGGGCTCTAGGCCTCCAGTTGGACTTATGGGAAGAACTGTCATGGTCTCTAGGTCTTCAGCTGAATTCATGCAAGATATTGCCATAGGATCCATGTCCTCAGTTGGATTCTCTAGATCTTTAGTGTTTGGGCAGGAGAACTACTATCACCTAATTTTTTTATTAGTACATGTTTGAAATACATAATGATTATATTCATCAAGAGGAGTTGGAACATGTATGCAATGAATATTAATTTTTTATGGCATTCCTCCATGTAAGAAATCAAAAATTATGCAGCTTCTGAGGGACTAGAGCAAGGAATTTAAATTGACTGGGATTAAGTTTTGCTCTCTCATGTGAATGGGTGTTCTTACTGGACATACCACAGGATTATAGAAAATATAAAGGAAAACAAATTCATTGCATATTTACTATTTGTGGAGAAAGATTTGTATCTGTTCCAAATATTTTTTGTATTTCTTCTAAGGCACATTTTGCACTACTTTCTTATTTTATGAAAAAATAAAACAAATTTTCATAACTAAGTCAAGGAAACCAATAGTTAATATGTAATGTTTCATTGCATCCAAAGTAGTTACTCAGAACCTAGCTGAAGGGCACCAGAAAAGAGAGACCCCTCTTATCACCTCTTGGCCACCACAGGAACCCAGGTAAACACCTTGGAAGGAGGGTGGCCCCTTAACTCGCTACTGCCATTACTGAGGTGAAACGCTTGGGCAGGTTCAGAGAAAAGAGGAATGCCAGTGACACAGCAGGGTCCCAACTAAGGTGAGCAAAATGCACAGGTGAGACTAAAGTGAAAATTCTGAAGTAACAATACCAATACAAGCCAAAAGATGATTGAGGATTCCATGGTACTGGCATTTAGCTTGAGAAGAATCTAGGACGCAGCAACTGGCTTTTTTTCCTCAATGTTTTGTCCTTCTTTTTCTTTTTTTTCCTTCTTCATCTTTCTTTTTCTTTCTTTCTTTCTTTCTTTCTTTCTTTCTTTCTTTCTTTCTTTCTTTCTTTCTTTTTCTTTCTCTCTTTCTCTCTTTTTTCACTTTTCTAAAAAGTTGGGGAGAACACCGACCAAAGAAATCTAATTCCATCCATTAAACACAGAAACCAAGCTCGGATAATCCCCTGAATACTCCTTCGTTCTTTCTTTTCTACCCTGTTCTGCAGTTTCCTAAACCTTGCACATTCATCATTTGTCTGCCAGCTTTGCTTCTATTTCCTTGTCAGTTATATTAGTTTTGTATATTAAGGTGGATTAAAAATGGGATGTCAACTAAATCCAAGTTGAACTGAATCAGAATAGTGTGGAGTGGGGCAACTCATGTGAGATCTGTTGCCAAGATAAAAGGAGAACTGGAGAGAGAAAGAGTTGAACATTTTGTTTGGTGCTGTGTGTTCTCTTGTTGTCATAGGTTCTCCTGGAGGAGTTTGTTGAGCTTCTTTCCTGATATGAACTTGGTTTTTCTCATTGTCAGAGGTACTTGGGACCTTGTTGTTGCTGAGAATGGCTGTGGTTCACTTTGGGGGAGCTCTGATCCTTATATTGTGCATCTCTTCCTGGCTCCAGAGGTGATGATGGTGTGCTGCTCAATCTCCAGGGGAAACTTATCATGCTGGCTTCCTGATATGAATTCAACTGTTTTCATCACTGAAAGTGCTCAGAATTTCATTGTCACTGAGAATGCCTGTGGTTCTCTTTGGGGTGGCTCTGATTCTTACCTTGATTATCACTTCATGGTTCCAGTGCAGAACACTCAGCCTGTTGGCACAGATCCTTCATCCTGCTGGCACAGACCTTCTAGCTTCCACCACTGACGTTGGGGCCTTCCCAGTGCAGATCCAGGAAATAGACCTGCATGAGTCATTGTTGTAGGCTCTAGACCTCCAGTTGAATTCATGTGAAGCATTTTCATGGCCTCTAGGACTTCAGCTGAATTCATGCAATATATTGCCATAGGATTCAGGCCCTCAGTTGGATCCTCTAGGTCTTTAGTGTATGGGCAGATTTCCTGCACTTACTTTGTATTTGACTCCTTGGGTGACCATTATAATAATATTAAAAATTATGTGTCTTATCCTCCTGCAAAACACTACAACACACACTATTCTCCTTAAATTTCCCCACCACAAGATAAAAATCACTCAACAAAGGGGAAACACTTTGTATCAGACTCCTAATTTACAATTTGTTCTGTTATAAAACTAAAGACTTTGTTCCTATGGTCTAAAGTGCAAAATCAGTAGTTACCACAGATTTTCAGTTTCTAAATTGTGCTTGATGCTTTTGTTATTGCTAATTTTACTACTTTAACTAGAATGTCATATCTGTTTTAATCAGCTATTCTCCTTTCTGTGACAATACTGGGAAGCTCTGGTATAATAACCTCATCACAACTCTACACCAAAGGAACAGGGACTGAGCCAAACAGAGAACAACATTCAACTCTTAATTAATCTGAAAGGTAGGATCTTGTAACAGACACAAATCAAAAATCTCTTACACACAGAATACATCCCTGAAGAACAGACGTTTTCTAGAGAGGATTCGATGCCAGTGATACAGCTACCTATGACAAAAACCACAAGGATCATCACAGAAAAGGAAATAAAAATTTTTATGAAAAAGAAAATGACAAGACAAAAGAATCAAAATGTAATCTCAGGTCTTCAATTTATCCAGAAAAAGTCCAGGATACAATGAAGAAGTCCAGGATGTAATGACATAGAAGAAATTGGAAAACAGACACTTCAACTTCTAAAATGATAGCAAATGAAGTAAAGAAACAAATCCGTGAGGATGTAGAGGAAATCAGATCTGGAATACTCTTTTGGGTGAAAAAAAAAATGCAACATTTATAAAGGACTGCTCAGTAACTGTAGAATACAGATAGATAAAAATAGCTGATAATAGGAAGAGTACGCAAATACTTAATGATCAATTTAGGATAGCAATAGAATCATGAAATGGATTCAAATAGATATCCAGGAAATAAAAAATTCATTGAAATCTGGAAAAAGTGCTTGAATGAAACTGAAGACAAACTTTCAGATCTTGAAAAAAGGAACATGAAAAATCTCCTGAAAATAACAAAATATCAGGTAATAAGAATTCAATTGCCACAAAAGGATGCCAAGAAAAAATAATATTGAACAATTGGTATCAATGAAAAAGCAGGAGTCAACACAAATGTTGTAAAATCTTTGAAGATGAAATAGCAGAAAATTTCTGAAGAATGGGAAAAGAATCTGACATACAGATAAATGAAGCATACAGCATGCAAATTAGCCATTACCAAAATAAATCTATACCCTAAAATATAAAAATCAAGTCCCAGAAATTTAGCACAATAATAGAATATTAAAAGCTGTTAGAGAAAATATATAATCACCTACAAAGGAAAGCTCAACAGATTCACAGATTTCTTAACACAAACTCAAGTCAAGACAAGATTAGAGTGAAATATTTCAAGTTCTGAAGAAAACAACTTCCAACCCAGATTGATGTATCCTGCAAATTTTCTTTAAAAATTAATGGAAAGATAAGATTCTACCATGATAAAGAAAAATTGAAGAAATTCATGACCACCAAACTGACACTACAAAAGTTACCAGAAGATATTCTAGACATAGACAAAAATGGCCACAATTCCAAGAAAAACAACAGAAAGAATCGAACAATCAGGGTGAGCAATTAATCAGAGGAGACATGTAGAGAACAAACATTAGGAAATTAACATGACAAAGTCAAGTCAGTACATTTCAGATATTACCATCAATGTATATGGTCTTAATTCACCAACCAAAAGAAATAGACTGGCCAAATGGATCAAGAAACAAGATCCAAAATATACTACATACAAGAATCACATTTGATTAAAAAAGAAATTCATAGACTAAAATTCAAAAGATGAAAAACAATATTGCATGCAATAAGAACCCAGAAAAAAGCAGGAGCAGCTATTCTGCTTGCAAAAAATGTAAACTTCAAACCAAGAATGATCAAAAGAGGTAAAGAACATACTCCTACATACTTGTTTGGAGAAAAATTCAAGAGGAAAAGATAACAATCTTAAATATATATGCACCAAATATGGGAGAACCCAACTGCATAAGACAAATATTAATAGACAGGAGAAATCAAATACTCATTAAGACAATTGTAACAGCATAAATTAACACCCCATTGTTCCAAAGAGATAGATCAACTAGATGAATAATCAGCAAGGAAATAAAAAAATTGAGCCCAACCTGAGAACAAAAGGACTTACACATTTGCAGAATGTTCCTCTCAACATTAGAACACACATTGTTTTCAGTTGCACATGGGATATTTTCTAAAATAGACAAGATATTAGCCCACAGAACATGATTAAGTAAATGCAAAGTAATTTATATTATCCCACACATATTATTGGAAACATAGTGCAATGAAATTGATAATTAATGGCAAAGGAAACCTTAAAACCTCCATAAATACATGGAAAATAACTAACACTGTCGTGAACAACCAATGGTTCACCGATGAAATTGAAGAAGAAATTAAATAATACCTAAAAGCAAACAAAAATGCAAATATAACTTACCAGAATCAGTGGGACACAATGAAAGCAGTCCTAAGAGAGTCATTTTCAGTGATGAATTCTCACATCAGGAAAAGAGTACTAGCACAAATAAACAACCTAATGTTATACCTCAAACTTCTAGACAAAAAAGAGCAGGTCAACTCCAAAGCTCATAAAAGGGTGGTAATTATATAGATCTGAAAGGAAATTAATGCAATTGAGACTAAGAAAACAACACAAATTAATAATGAATTAAAGAGTTGATTCTCTGAAAGAATAAATAAAATTGACAAACACCAGCCAATCTTAAAATAAGGAAAGAAAAAACCCAGATTCATTCAATAAGGAATATGAAGAGTGAAATCACTAGAGATGCTGTGGATATTCAGAAAAATATCAATAAGTAGTTCAAAAAGCTTTACTCACATAGTACAAAAAATCGAAAAAATGAACAAATTTCTAGAAATGTATGAATTACCAAAGGTAAATCAAGAAAACATAAAATTTTTGAATAATCCAATATGAGTTAATGAAATTGAAGATGCAATTAAAAATATACCAACAAAGAAAAGCCCAGTCTTGATTGATTTACACCTGAATTCTACAAGAAATTCAGAGAAGATTTAATGCCAATACTCCACAAACTCTTTGAGGAAATTGAAAGGGAAGCAATTCTCCCTAACTCAATCCTAGAGGTAAGTATTACTCTGATAACAAAAGTAGGGAAACACTCCACCAAAAACGAAAGCTACAGGCCTATCTCCCTAATGGAACTAGACACAAAACTCCTGAGCAAAACACTAGCAAATAGAATGCAGCAAATCATAAAGAGGATTATACACCATGAAAAAGTGAGATTCACCCCAGGAATGCAAGAATGGTTCAACATATGCAAACAAGTAAATGTGATACACCATATCAACAGAGCCAAAGGAAAAAAAAAATCACATGATTACCTTAAGAGATGCAGAAAAAGCTTTTGATAAAAGTTCAACATTCATCAATGATAAAATCCCTGCATAAAACTGGAGTAGATGATTTTTCCCTCAATCTAATAAAAGCCTTCTATGACAAACGAACAGTCAACATGATAATAAATGAACAAAAACTGAAAGCTTTTGCTCTACAATCAGGAATGAAACAAGGATGTCCGTATCACCTATCCTATTCAATATAGTTCTGAAACATTAGTCAGAGCAATTAGGCAAGACAGAGAAACAAATGGAATAAAGATAGGAAAAGAAGAAGTTAAAATGCTAGTATTTGCAGATGACATGATACTTCACATAGATGACCCCAAAAGCTCATCAAAAGACTTCTAGAATTAATAACCAAATTCAGTAGTGTAACTGGATGCAACATCTACATTCAAAAATGAATAGCATTCCTGTACATGAACAACAAACTCACTGAGAGAGTAACTAGGGAAACAACACCCTTCACGATAGCATACAAAAAAATAAAATACTTAGGAATCAATCTAACAAAGCAAATAAAAGATCCATACATTGAAAATTCCAGCATTCTACAAAAAGAAATTGAAGAGGATATCAGAAAATAGAAAGATATTCCTTTCTCATGGATAGGAAGAACCAACTTAGTGAAAATGGCCCTACTCCCAAAGCTGTCATACAGATTTAGTGCAATTCCAATCAAAATATTCTTAGCATACCTCACAGATCTGGAGAAAACATTCCTAAAATTTACTTGGAAACAGAAGAGACCTAGAAGTACAACAAAGGGTGAGACAGGAGGCATCACAATTCCTTACTTGAAATTGTACTGTAAAGCAACTGTGAGGAAGTCAGCATGGTACTGGCAAACAAACAGTCCTAAGGATCAATGGAACAGATTAGAAGATGCACACATAACTGCAAAAACACTCATTCACCTTATCCTTGACAAAGGGGCCAAACATGTTCACTGGAAAAACTATAGTGTACTTAAAAAATTGTGCCAGAAAAGCTAGATTTCCACATGCCAAAGACTGATCTTAGACACATATCTATCACCATACACTAAACAAAAGTCAAAATGTACCTAAGAACTAAATATTAAAACAGAAACACTAAATACAATGAAAGCGAATGTAGGTAGAAATCTTGAAAACATAGGAGTGGGCAAAGAATACATGAATAAAAACCAAACTACATGGGAAGTACTTTAAAGAATGAACAACCAGAATTTCATCTTATTAAAAAGTTTTCACATCAAAGGAAATCACCAATAGAGTGAAAAGAAAACCCATGGATTGGGAAAACATTTTGGCCAACACTCCTTTAGACAAAGGGTTTCTATCTAGAACATATAAAGAATTGAAAATAATCAGAGCACCCAAATTCAAAGGCCAAATATAAAAATGGGCATCTGAGAAGAACATGCACTTCTCAGATGAAGAAATATAACACAAAAAATACATGAAGAAATGTTCAACATCACTGGTCATTTGAGAAATGAGAATTAAAACAACACTGAGATTTCTTATCACCTCAGAAAGAATGGCTATTACCAAGAAATCTACAAATGTCAAATGCTGGCATAGCTGTGGGGGAAAAAGTAACACTTCACCACTGTTGATGAGAGTGTAGACTGGTGCAACCATTGTGAAAATCATTGTAGAGATTCCTCAAAGAATTAGGTTAGAGGTCCCATTCAAACCTGAATTGAAAACATCATATCACAGCAATATATGTGCATCCATGTTTAGAGCTGTACAATTCATAATAGCTAAATTTTGTAAACAACTTAAATGCCCATCAACTGAAGAATAGATTTAAAAATGTGGTATTTTTATATAACAGAGTACTATTCTGCTATAAAGAAGGATAAATTTGAGGGTTTTATAGGTAAATGGATGCAACTAGAGATCATACTTATAAGTGAAATAGATCAAACTCACAAATGTAAACATCATATTGTCTCCCTAGTGTAAGAAACTGAAAAAGTTAAAAGTTACAAAATCTACAATAGATTTTGTGAAAGGGAAAGAAACTGCTCAAAAGGAAAGAAAAACTGGGATATATATATATATATATATATGCACACAAAAGATAGCTAAGGTAGTGTCTTAGTTACTGTTTACTCGTTGCTGAGACAAAATACCTGACGCCCAAAGTTAGGGACGGAAATGTTTATTCTTACAGTTTCTCGGGAGTGTCAGTCCATATTTAAGTTGGCTCCAAGACAGCATGGTATGGCAGGCCTGCTGTTCATGGCGGCTGCAAGCTGCAAGGCGCAAGCCACACTGGCAAGAGAGAGAGACAGGAAGCAAGCAGAACAGGAAGAGGAAGAGGAAGACCCGCCTTCCCTTACAATGTATCTCAGCTCCACCCCTGGGCGGGTGTAGCAGTCATGTCATTAATCCTGGCGCTAGACAACAAACTGATCACAAGCATCAGACTCAGCCCCATCAAAAGTATGAGGACTTGGTGGTACATAGCATATCCTATACAGGTAGTTATACTACTGATTTCATTTGTATGCATATTGTTTAATCAAATTATGCATGCCTAAATCTTTTCTTCTGAGCAACTGCTTTGAAGATAGCAATATGCAATATATTAACCATTGTTAATTTCCTATAATCTTATTTTGAAATTCTGTATCATGGTTTTTATTGTTTTTTCTGTTTGAAAACAAAACAAAACAATATGAAACAAAAAATATTTAATCAGTACAAGACACAAACCAAGATGATTGTTACAAAAATGAAACATAATACAAACTTTCTCTTTAATGAAGTTGAACTATTAGGATAATTGAAACATATTAGCATACATATTGCAATATTTTTAAAACAGTGGAATATTTAATTTGGGAAAGCATTTCACTTCTCCTTACTTCCTGTTCTACCTTAGCTATGTTACTTATGCCTGTCTCTGGGATCCACAGGCTGATTCTTCATTCACTTTCTGAGGCCCTCTTTCTGTTTTCATGAAATTTAACCAACGTTTTGAGCTAAAAGGTGTAATAATCCTACTTCTTTCCTGTTGACTTTTGGATATGCAAAATGTTCTTCATGTCATACTCTGTCCTTCATTCATCGGAAGTTTGCTATATGGTTGAACATGGAAAAATTTTAAAGCACACTTGCTACAATCTTCAAAGTGTTTTTTATTGGACTGAACAGTTGCTCCAGATGCAATTTGTGGTATTTCTAAGATCTTAATGAAGGGATTTGTAGTCCTACTGTTATTTAGTTTTAGAGAGACAACTGACTTCATCAGTCACTTCCCAGTAATTAAAAAAAATATTAATCACTTAAAATAATAGTCATTTGTTGACATCATTTCTTTGCATGTAAGAATGGCTTCAATGGTTGGTTTTATCTCAGGATCTCTCATAGAATTCCACTCAAGTTGGAGGGTGAGAGTCAGTCACCTAGAAGAACAAAAGCATACACATTCAAGCTCAGAACCATGAATTTGGCAGGTCCTCTGGTTTCTTGTCTTGTGACCTCTCCATATAGCTGGGTTCTCCCCTGAAAGTGATCAAGAGAGACAGAGAGAGTAGAGGGTAGATGTTGAACATAAAATACCATATGGCATTTACTGACTTAGCCTGAGGTCCAGAAATTGTCACTTCTATTAGTAAAATGTGAGTCATTAAGTCCATCTAATACTCAGCACAAGGGTGTTGGTATCAGCTGCTGGGCAATGCTAGAAATAATCTCAAATAGAAGCTACTACAGTGCATTTTAATCTTGGACAATACTTGGGAAATATGAGCGTGGTTACTGCTTTAGCATCATTATTTCCCTTCTCTATTCCTGCAATATCAATTATAATTATTTTATGTCTTCTTATCATGTCACATCTATTCACTCTTCTCTCTTCTTTATTTCTATAGTCTTTTTGCTTTGTGCTTCAACTGTTTCAGTTCTGTTGCTCTATATTCTAGCTTTAAAAATCCCTTTTCCTGCTTAATTGAAATGTTGAGCTTGTCTATTTTAATTATAATTTTAACTGGTACATTCTCAGTGTTTGAATTTACTTCTTGTTCTTTTCATTTACTTCTGGTCTTTGTGACTCTCTTTGTCTTTTTATTTCTTTTGAGAAACGTGTTTGCCTTCAGGGTTGAAAGTTTAATATCTGTAATTGTCTCCGTGTCTGATTTTCCTAACTTTGATATTTGATTTTCTTTCATTCTATGACAGGTAAGTGTTGTTTTACAATGACAGACAGTGCACATAAATACAATACTGATTTGAATAATGCTATCTTCCTACAGAGAGAAGTTTAATTTTTTCAAGTAGAGTATGGGCATATCACCTTGACCCAGGCAACACTGGTTAATTTCCAATTAGCCTTTTCTCCCAGGGCATAGAAATTTAATCTTCATCTGAAAGACTGAGGTGTTTACTTGTTCACTCACATTTGGAGGACCCTAAATTTTGTCGTTCATCTCCATAGTATGCTAAAATTACTAAATTTTTTGCTTAGCATTTAGAAGTTGTTGAAAATTTGATTTTTATTGTCCCATGTATCAGTCAACAAATAAAAAATTGCATTAGACATATTGGACAGTCTTCTCTCTGTTTCTTCATCCTCTGCCATTTATTCCATGATGTCACATCTTTATGGAACATATCTTTATGGTTCTGAGAATTCAGTGTCAAATTTTGTCTCCCCTGCAGAGTGTGATTGTCACAAGTTCTAGATCACTGATTGTTTCTTCTCTCTGCTCCTGAACAGTAAATATCAAATCCTATGACAAGGAAAATGTAGAAATTTAGCATTCATATCCAGAGTATTTTTCTTCTTTCAATTTTTTTTCTTCTTCAGTACCAGATACTGTGTTTGAATTCTGATACTCTCAAAATATTGTTTCTGTATCTTAAGATTTTATCATTGCTATGTTTGAGAAATTTCTTGTGATGCCAGTTATTTCATCTTGTCCAGGAGCAGAGATCTGGTAGCTCAATTTTTAAAAACATGTATGAATATTTAATACAGAAAATGTGTAGTTTCCATTTTTTTCCAGATCCATTATCAGTTCACAGAAATGTTAAGAGTTCAGAAGCCCTAATACAGTCACAGAACACTGGACTAGAGGATAGATGTATAATTCAGGGATGGTATCATGACACTATCTAGATAAAGACAGGAATATTTATCTAGTAGTAGAAAATGAGTTCCATTGGTTCCTGCCCCACTACCTGAGCTCAAGATTAAATTCTATTTCTTTCTTTTTTAAAATAATATTTTGCTTGGAACAAGTAAAATCCAGAGCACAAACACATTTTATTGGGATAATGAGTAATGTCTATTGAATGAAAAATGTTAAAACTGCAGCATGTCTAGAGATGTAAACACTTTAGCCCAAAGAAGATCTGATTTTATTTATAGATTTTTGCATTGAACTCTGCAACTTTCTCAAAAGTCTGTTGGGAAAACAAAACCTTTTGTGATTACTAAAAAATAATTTTATTCCTCGTTCTGACTTTCTGAAAAGTAGAACAAAATAAGTGAAAAATGTTTTATCTCTTTTTATTTCTTATGTAGTTAAGAAGTGTGATTTAAAAAGTAAAGAAGTAAAATTGGAACATATTAGAAAATAGCAAACTTGTTTTAAGAAAACGTAACATTTAAAATTTTTGAAAAACTTATTTCCTTTTGAGATAAGTGTAGGACTCTACCTTACTTTTTTAAAGTTGTTTATTAAACTTGGAATTTACTGCCACACTGACCTGAATCTGTAGCCCTATTCCACCAAATTTGGCATAAAGTCTAGGAAGTTGCCAGGTCATACAAATCCATATATAATATGGAACTTTGCTAACTTTCCTGTGTCACCTACTGGTCTTTTACCCATTTGCCCACATTACTTTTCCTAATGTCCTCAGTACTTGTCCTCTCCAGTTGTAATGCTCTTTTTAAAGGTTCATGAATTTCTCTCATTCCACTTTCATCTCCTTCATACTTTCTAATTTAATCTGGCATCCTCCTGTCAAAACAGCATTACCATTTCTGCCCTCCCCATAATTTTTTTATCCCTTTCCCCAGCTTGTTGCTTTATTGGCCTCTAAATTTATATTTGCAATCTTACTGTTCAATATTTGTCCCACTGGAATATATTTTTGTGAGGGCTTATAATTCAGTGCAAACAAAGCTTCAATCATGTTGTTGGTAGTTATGACAAAATAAAAAAATAAAAATCTTAAACATATCTACACATTCATACACATACAGAAAAACATAAAAACATATGCTTGAACATATACATACACAATATAAATACTAAAATTTATATTAAATAACATTAGGTGCAGAATTAGATATCTGACAGTATTTTCATATTTCTGTTGATTTTTTGTTCATATTTTTACTTGGGAAGCAAACTCAAGCTTCGATTATATTTGCAGAGATGTTGCAAATTTGTGGACCAGGAATCAAAGAATGTAGCCCCTGGAGATACATCATTGCTAGTCATCAGGAAGCTGCCCCTTAGAAGTGAAGAAATACAAGTTTAAATCCAGGATTCATCTTATTACTTTCTGTGCTGCTGGACAAGTTATTCTCCATTTCTCAGTTTCTTCCCTACAAAGTCAAAAGGATGACAATTACATATACTTCATTGTGTGTGATGAATCATCCATATTTTCTGAAACAGAATAGTTAAATAACAAAATATAGCTCTTTTTAGATTTTCAGGTTTGTTTTGTTTTGTTATTATTTTTTCAATACTTGAGACTGAACCCAGATGCTCAGACATACTATGCAAGAATTTTTCCACTGAGCTTCATCATCAATTCTTTTTTATTTACAATTTGAGAGTGGGTCTCTCCATACAGCCCTGCCTAACACCAAACATATGATCTTCCTACATCTGCCCTCTAAGTACCTGGGATCACAGACATGCACCACCACACTCAGCTATGCTAAATTCTTGACTCATGATTTGTGGGTTGTGAATGATTACTTAGGTTTCTGGTTCCGACTTTCCTCATCTTCAAAAGAATAGTATGCAGAAAATTTTCAACTATCAATTTCTTATATAGAATATTAATTGCTATTTTCACTATACAGATTCTCCAAATAGAGGAAAACTGTCATTTGGACTTGATTCTGTCTTCCTCTTTCCAAAGTAAGTAAACAATCTCAAGTCTGTTTATATCCCCAGGGTTAGCATTTTTCACTTCATTCTCAGACACTCGCCTGCTGAATAGTACAAGACCTTATTCTGCTGTTATTAATGAACACTGTCAAACATAAGACTCCAGATTACTGTCTTTTCCTTGTCATAAGGATGGGTCAAGGTGAGTAGAAATAGACTAGTCTTTAATTGGTTGTACCCTGCCACAGGGCATGTGGAGTCAGCAAATTTGATATCTCTGAATTTTTACCACACTATCTATATTTGTAGGCCTGGCTATATTTATAATAATAACAGGTAGAGTATTTTCAAATATACTAAAATAACAAGCAAACAAAAAAATCTAATTCGAAAGCTGGGTGTGGTGGTGCACACCTTTAATCCGAGCATGCGGGAGGCAGAGGCAGGAGGATTGTTGTGAGTTCAAGACCATCTTGGGCTACAAAGTGAGTTCAAGGCCAGCGTGAACTGCATAGTGAGATCCTGTGTCAAAAAACAGGGCTGGTCATTTAGCTCAGTGGCTTGAGTGCCTGCCTGATAGGCACGAGGTTGTGAATTTGATCCCTGGTACCAAAAAAAGGAGAATCTAATTCTAGCTTCAGTGAAGATGGGACTTTATTGCCTTAGTGTTTTTAAAAGTTTCTTAAGCAGCACAACTGGATCAGGTAATTTCCATGCTTCCTAAGAACTTTGATTCTGCTTCAACATTATCCTTCTACTAGTCTCAGTATCTACCACAGACTTTCTGATTCTCCTTTGAGGAGCACAAAAATCACCAGAGCTGATTCAGACCACATATTTATAGATTTTGTAATGCAAGAAAAATAGAGTGCATTTTTGGCTATCTCTTCAAATCTTGGACTTTACTCTTTCCCATAACTTCAAAAAAGTTTTATGATCAGAGAGGTTTGTTTTAGAGCATCAATCATACTCAAGTCATGTATGTACCCAAAAATTATGGGCGATCCTCCAATTTGAGATATGTTTGTACTGTTTGAATTTTAGTGAATAAGTTTTAGACAATGAAGAGAGTTAGGAAATCAATTTTATTGTCTAGAACTGAACCTAAATGCGTATGTTTATATATATGTACAAACATGTAGAGTGATTACACACATAAATGGAGCTTCTATTTTTGTAATAGGACTAGTTTCACTTTCAATACATTTTAATAATAACATCATTATAGAATTATAAAAAATCTTGTGCATAGTGTTTGTTGTCATATTGATAATTTAAAATTGAATGCAGACTTTATCTTTAGCATTTGATCATTTCCTAGAAATGTTCTTGATATTGTGCATTCTCATTGGTTACCCTGCTTACCCTACTCAGGTTTGGCATTTTTAAAAAGTGATTAGTGGATTTTTCTCTTTCTGTTATATTATATTAAGTATTTTATTGCATGAAGAGTTTTGTTTTCTGGAAACAAAAATAATATTGCCTTCATTCCCTGAGACTGGCTTTGCCTTTTATATTTACCCTAGTTTCTCTTTTCAAAATAATTTTGCTCTTTGATTCAGAGTTAGTGATATGAGGAAAATGAACAAAACCTGTTTCTTTATATGTGAGAGGCCTATCTTTAGTGTAAGAAATGTATAGTAAAATGTTAACTTCAGTGAGGAGATAAATGTCTATTACTAATTTGATCTAGTCACATTTATTGATGGTAACAAAGGTGTTCGGGGCTTTGTTCTTCATGCAGTCATGCTAGTACTATTCAAAAACTTCGAGAACACTTTCAAGAATAACTTTTTTATAGTTGAGTAGTACTCCATACTATAAAAATACCAAATCATTTTTATCCATTCCTTGGTTGATGGGGTTGTGAAAATTTAGCTATTACAAATCATGATGCTATAAACATGGACACGCATATATCATTGTGGTATGATGTTTTTAATTTTTCTAGGAAAATACCCAGAAGAGGAATATCTGGATCAAATGAGATGCCTAATCCTAGTTTTTTGAGAAATCTCCTCACTGATTTCCACAATGGTTGTACCAGCCCACACTCTCATCAACAGTGGAAAAGAGTTCCTTTTTCTCCACAGCCTGGGCAGCATTTGTTATTGGTTCACTTCTTGTGTTTTTTTTTTTTTTTTTTTTTTTCCGGCACCAGGGTTCAAACTCACAACCTCACATCTGCCAGACAGGCACTTAAGCCATTGACCCAAACTCCTGGCCCTAGTGTTTTGAGGCAGGGTCATACTATGTAGCTCAGGTCAGCCTTGCGCCCGCGTTGTAGCCCAAAGAGGCCTTGAACTCACAACACTCCGCCTACCTCAGCCTCCCAAGTGCTGGTATTAAAGGTGTGCATCAGCACACCAGGCTCTGGTTGACTTCTTGTAAATAGCCACTTTTTTCTGGTGTGAGATGGAATCTCAGTGTTGTTTCAATTTGCATTTATCAAATGACCAATGATATTGAACATTTTTTCATTTATTTAGGAAAAACTTGAAGCTTTTATAGGTAAATGAATGCAACTTGAGATCATACTCTTAAGTAAAATAAATTAGACTTGCACGTGTAAACCTCATATTGTTTCCTGGTGTAAGAAACTGAAAGATTAAATAAGATTCAAAATCTACAATAGATAGTGTGAAAGAGAAAGAAACTGCTCAAAAGGAAAGAACAACTGGGATGGGAGAAAGGAGAAGAGAAAGAAAGGAAAAGAAGAGCGGTGGCCATATATATATATATATAAGTAAAGATAATTATACTATTAATTTCTATTAGTTCATTGAAAACAATGGTTTGCGGTTTTTTATTTGATCAATTTTTCATGCCTATATCTTGCAATGTAAGCAACTACTTTTGTGATAATAATATGCAATATATTAAACAGTGTTAATCTCCTATTATCTTGTTTTGGAATTCTCTATTATTGTTTTATTACTTTTGTCTTTAAAATAAAAAAAGAAGAGCATTTTTTATGTCTAAAAAAGAAGTTTCTTTTTTTAAGGAAATGAAGGCTGGCCAAAAATGGAGCAGAGGTAGACCAAAATTTTGACTTTTATACATTAAAAGAAAAATTTTAAAACCTTTGTACAAGAGCTCTACCTTGACTGATATTTGACTTTGACCTTTAAATCTTGTTACTTGGAGTAATATACTCAAGTAAAAGGAAGAAAATTGGTAAGAAAGAGGAAAAACATCCCTGCTATCAAGGAAGAAAAGTTGGATAACTGTTATTTGAACAGGAAATAAAATTTGATGTGGAAAGAAAAGGAACAAAAGGAGAAGAAAAAGCATTTGTCTTCTTCTCAAAGAATCTACTTTTCATTATTCATTTTGAGCACCAAGTCTGTGTCAGTATTCTAGATCCTAGATATCTGTAACATTAATTAAGAAGGTTAAAGAAGTCATTCTCTTCAGGGAACTGAGTTTATAGTGAGGGGATGCTGAAATCAACACAAACAAAATATAAAATACATATGGTTCGCAAAAGATTAACCTTATTTACACTGAGAATAGGAATTGAAAGCATTTGTTCTACATATTCATTTCACATTTTTTGCCCTAGGTGCTATTTTATCTATTGGAAATACAAAGAAGTTTATGGGGTGAAAGGAACTTCTGTTCTACCTTGTGATGTTTTGATAATTAAGGTCCAGGAACCAAACTGACAATTGAAAGTTAACAGGAAAAGAGTCACACAAGTTTACTCAGGGTCCGGGGACATCACAACAGTGTGTAATAATAATGCTGTGATGTTTAGAAGATTTTATACCCTCTCCACAGTAGAGAAGACAGGGGGGATACATGTAATTTCAGAGAAAATGTAAAATAATTTTAGGGGAGATGAATGAGCTTGAAGAATGGACCAGCAGCTTTGGACAACATATACCTGGTCTTCTGAGTGTATTGTCAACTCTATCTCCCTTCCAGAAATTCTTAGTTTGATGAGATTACAGTGAGGGGCCCAAGACAATTCCATTTTTTCTGGAGAAATGTCCTTTAATCAGAAAATAGAACTTCTGAGAAAACCACTTCTGGAGAAACAAGATCAATCTCAAAATAGGAAAGAGTGGGCAGGAGAGTCAAATAGACTTTAGTGGATCTTCTTTCATTAGTACTTAGCATGTCAAATATCATACATTGTGATATCATTTCCTGTGCCCTCAGAAGAAAAAATTGTTCCTCCCTTGGGAGTTTACAGTAGGGAACAAATAAATATGAAAGGTTTAAAACAAAATAAGTTTTATCAAAAAGCAAGAATTGAATGTAGGAATTTATGACATACTGTCTGCTAATACAGTGGGACCTCAGTTAGCAAATTTAATTTGTTTCATGATCCTGGTTGCTAACAAAATTGTTATGAACCTAATTAAATTTCCCCATAAGGTTCAATGTAAACAAGAGTAATGCACTTGAACCACAAACTTATGAAGCAGAGAGAGGACACCAATGTTGCTTGAGGCCACTTCTGGCATGAAAAATGGAAAGGTGGGCAGGAGGAAGTCATTGTTTGGGATACAGTATTCCTATATAAAGACATTGAGAAGATCTCAGAGATTTCTTTTCTGCTTTGTCTTTTAGTTGCAGGGTCAACTTGGATGAAAAATTTACTTGCTTTTGCCTGAGCTGCACAACCATCCAGAAAGGACAGATCACATTATCATTCATCAGCTTAAACACTTTTTTCATTACAGTTATGTTGGGGTGGTGCTTCTCAAAGAAATCATGGTACTTGTTCCATTTTTGCATAATAGATTTAATCACATCACTGCTAACCTCTTCCCTGCTGTCCTCTTCCTCATTGGAATGCTCTTCAACAAGCTCCTTCTGCTGCTTACTCTGGAGTTTAGCAAATTCTTCCATTGTCAGTTCCTCCTTATGGCCCTCCTTGATGGCTGTACCATTGATGCACCAAGGGACACAATCTCCTCCCCCACCCGTGCACCACAACCTTCAAAGACATGTTCAGTGACACATTTTGGCCACACTTTCTGGCCGGCTGAATTTAGGGTCCAGTGTGTGACATCTTCCTAGACTTTGTCGATGAGATTGATGCAGTGGAGGACATTGAAATGTTTCTTCCAGAACTCTTTCAGAGTCAAGGACATCTCTTTAGCATAAAGAGTGCCTTTGTGTACAGCTTCCTAAAATTACAGATCATGTTCTGCGGGGGAAGGACTTGACATTTATTAAGTCATACTCAGTGTTCATATCATCCATCGAGGCTGGAGGGTGTGCCAGGGCATTGTACATCAGAAGACACCCTTCAGGCAGTTGAATATCAGAAAAATATTTCTTATTGGTGGGTGGGAACACCTGGTGCAGCTATGCCATGAACAATTTTCCTGTACCAAACTTTCACATTGCCCTCCACATGACTCGCAGTCTGACCTTGTTCACATTCTGTTTCTTGAACACATGAGAAGTCTGGGAATTAGTGGCTTAATCTTCAATTTGACACTTGCGTTCACATACAACAAAAGGGTCAAGCAGTTCTTCATGGGGTTGTGCCCCAGCAGTGCCTTTTACTCTTATGTTATATAAGTTTTGTTTCATATCTTTTTCCAGAAAAGTCCTGTTTCATCACAGTTGAACATCTGCTGAGCAATGTATCCTGCTTTCATGAATTTTGGGAATTTTTCTTTGTAGTCTTCTGTAATGACCTTGTTAGAACTGGAGACCTCAGCATGTATTTTCACATTGTGAATGCCACCTCTCTTGTAGAATTTATCAAATCACTCTCTACTGACTTTAAATTCAACACGTTTTGAGTCAGCATCCTTCACGGACTGTGGGGACAAGAACAAGGCCTCACCAAGAAGCAAGCCCTTCTTGTGAATCAGCACTGTGTGCAAGCCTCTGCTAGTTGGAGGACAGCCAGCCCTAAGCCTTTTCCCATGAGTCAGAGCCATTTGTGGACTGCAGGGGTGAGAACAAGATCTCGACAAGAACCAAGCCCTCCCTGCTAACCAGTGCCATGTGCAGACCTCTGCCACTGTGGGGATAGCCACACCCCAGCCCCTTCTGGCGTGTGGGCTGGCAAACAAGAAGTGTCAATCTGATCTAGAGAAACACAGGCTGCAATAGTAGGTATTGAGGTGAAATACAATTTGATGCTTGTGGTGTTTTGGTGTTTTACTGACTTTGTAGGTCTAGGGCCACTGGTCTGATTATCTTTTCAGAGGATGGCAGTATACATCCTCTGATGCCTTTGGCATCTAGGGGATCTCCTTCTGAAGGTAGTAGCCATTGTTAATTCCCTGTTATCTTGTTTTGAAGTCCTGTACCATTTTCATTGCTTTGTTGGGTTGGGTTTTGTTCTCTTTCTTTTGTTTGATTTTGTTATATTCGATGGCATGAGCAACTATTTCAAACATAGCAAGATATATTATGGTAGCCATTTTGAATTTACTATTGTCTTGATTTGAAGTCCTTCACTGCATTCATTGTGTTGTTTTTATTGGCTCTATTCTGTTCTGTTCTGTTTGATTTTCACTATTTCTGAAGGTATCTGCAGCTATTTTGAAGCCAACAAGAGGCATTATGGTAACTACTGTTGATTTCATATTGTTTTGAAGTCCTGTATCAAACCGGTTTGTTTTGATTGGTTTTATTCTCTTTTATTTTCCTTGGTTTATCATCTTTAAAATAAAAAAAATAAATGAACTCAGCACTTGTTGCACTTGTACAGGCATTCTGTCTCTGTCTCTATCTGTGTCTCTCTGTCTCTCTCTCTTTTTCTTCTTTCTTTATGTTCATGTAACAAGAAGAACATGAAGGTCAAATTTAAGAGTACCAAGATTTTCTGAAATTGTGCAGTACAAAGTAAGAAACAAGAAATTGCATTTCTCCTAGCTTCTCATTGAATTACACAGTCAGTAAAAACTGTCAACTTGCTGATTATATATATATTTTAAGTCCAAAAGGCAAAAGGTGAGTACTCACCACTGACCTGCTTGTCAAAAACACTGAACAAGTTTTCTAGATGTTGACAGTTTATATGATTTTTCCCCCTTTTTTATCTTTACAGGCTTGTGTCTCAGGTATTTTCAATCTATAACTTTCCAGAGCATTTCTTCACCTATACTGAATTTAAAGATGATAAAAAGTCATTTAAAAATGATAAAATTTAGCTTAGTCAATCCAGAAACAAGAGCATGTAATATGCAAAGTAAGATTGTAGGTGTCAGAGTACTGTATAAATAGAAAACAAATAATCTATTTTTCATATTATATTATAGGATTATAAGTAATTGGGACTCAGTGTATATGTGAAAATATTAAAAATAAAATGTGCTACAAAGCTGATGATTAATGGATAATAATCCTAGAAGGTTTCAATTTAAAAGTTGTAATTTGATTTGTTAACTGAAAGCAAACTACTTATATTGTTCTATGCAATGGTAATATATAACTAACTTACATTGGTAACTCTAGTGGAATATTTAGTAGACAGTATAAAGACATTTTCATGCTGCTATGCAACTGTCCTGTCTTTGTTTCAAGAAAACCAATATTGAAGCATTGATCTTATATAGTTTGCAACATTCTACTCATTATTATAATATAAAGGTATTGGTATGCATGTTCAACTATCAAAATGTACTGAAATACATAAAACTGAATGCATTACAAAATCTTTAACTTCTCTTGTTTTGTGGTTATTAGAAGAATATACAAACTTTTAATAATTCTCCTATTTACATTATTTTGGTAGAATTGATATAATAATTACAGGAAAAATAAGAGCCACCAAGTTGTTCTAGATTTTCTTATTTGTTGACATAATTTTTTAAAAAAAGTTTTCTTCCAAATACAATTTTAGTTTGCATTCTAGTCATATTAAATTTTGATCTTTACCAGGCATAGCAGTGCATGTCTCTAATCCCAGCACTTGGGAAGCTGAGGCAGGAGAATTACTCTGATTTAGAGGCCAGCCTGAGCTACAATAGTGAGTTCACAGCCAGACTGAACTACATAGGGAGACTCCGTCTCAAACAACAAACAAACAAACTTACAAATTTTGATAATTAATGAATTTTACTAACTAGATATTTATGATTAGATTTTTTTTGTACTGAAGATTAAATTCAGAGACTTCAAACTGAGCTACACTTCTAGCTTCATTTTATTTTTTATTTTGAGTCAGGGTCTCATTAAGTCATTAAGTTGCCCAATTTGGCATTAAACTTTCAATCCTTCTGCCTCAGCCTCCTGAAGCACTACAACCACAACTGTGTTCTTAATGTCATTTAAATACATTGTGAATGGCAGTTTATGTTTTTTCTCAGGCTACAAATTTCTTACCCTATAGTCTATATTCTTAAATTTTCACCTGCTTTAAATTACCATAATTAATTTTCTTTTAATATGTATACCTCTTTGCTTTCCTTTTGTATTAGAATCTGAACATTTTTACAACGCTATCCTTTATTGCTCTCCACCCTATTTGTTATAGTGGGCTATAAAAATTTTGTGTAGACTTTTAAAACTTCACTAGATGTTTTATCAGTTACTCTGAATACTATTTTTAGAATGTACAAAAAAGCATCACTATTTTGAAGAGTCAACCCTGCAAACTGAAAGAGTCTACTCAAAACCAAGTTACTTCTACAATGAACCCTGCTGCCCAGAGCCCCATCAACCCAAATATATACATAGATTTATACATTGGGAATGAACTTTGTTGGCATCATTTTTATCAAGTCATAAACTTTATGGGTCGTTTCTGTTGCTCAAAGCTCAGTACAATAGACTAGGTAAAGTTTTTTATTTTTAATTTATTTAGCTCAAAGTTTTGAAGTTCAAGCACTGATATCTGGTGGTGGCTTTCTTGCTGGCAGAGTTCTGAGGCAGAACAGTATAACACATGTAAATGGTTAGAGAATGTGAATATGTTTGTGTGACAGTCTGGTTCCTCTCCCTTTGCTAATAAAGCCACCAGTATTCAGTCGTGAGGACTCCAGTCCCATGACCTTATTTAATTCTAATTACTTCGCAAAGACCCCAGTGTAAGTACCATAATCATATCAAATATTGTGTTAGAGTTCTATCACTTTAACACAATACTTGAGATAAATGAATTAAAGGACATCAGGTTTATTTTGACTCATGGCTTCAGAGCTGTCAATACACGAACAACTGGCTGCATTACATTTGGGTCTGTGGCAAGGCAGAACCTCATGGTGTGGGCTATGTAATGGAGCAAAACTGTCAGCCTTAAGGAGGCTGGCAAACAAAGTGAGAGAGAAATACAACAGACCTTCATAAAAGCTTCAAGGACATGATCCTGATGATACAACTTTCTCCCACCAGCCCTACTACTTCCCAATAGTGCACTAACCAGCAAACCAAACATAACATGTTGGGGCACACTTCATAACCAAATTACAACAAGTTTTCACCTTTTACTTAATATCTCAGCATGGGGATTAAATTTCAACACGAATTTGGGGTGACAAATAATATTCAAACCATAGCATAAGCCTATTTATGAAGTTTCCAGGAGAGAAAACAAAAATTTAATCATGGAATTTAAACAATAAAAGTAACTTTTGTTGCTATTAGAAATGGAAGGAAAAGAGCTTGAATAGATTCTGAGAATATTTATTAGAAGAAAGTGTCACAATTAGCAATTCTGATCTAATAGGATATATTAGCTTGCTAATCAGTGAAACATAAAATCCAACACCTGCCAGTTAAAGGAGGAGAGATATAACTTGCTCATGGTTTTAGTTCATCATCTGCTGACTCCCAGGCAGGGCCATCCGGGTGGAAGCATATGATGGAGCAAAGCTGCTTGTCTTTAATGGGTGGGAAACAGAACAGGGAAACAATGCTAGACAGGAATGGGTGAAGAACAATGGCAAAATCCCCAAAGTTGCCCTCCATAACCCACCCAGAGGCACATAGACCTATGTGCCACCAATCCTCCGGGTGGATTCTAAAGCCAAAAGAGTTGAAACTCTACCCTATTCACCATATAAGTAAACATATAAGTAAAATGAGGTATATAGAATGATGAACCAAAATATAAGAGTTTTTGATTGATATTTTTAAACTTTCTGTTTTGAAATGAGTAGAGTTTCAAAATATGTTGAGTAAAATTATAGGGAGATTCTATGCATGTTTCCCTTAGATTTTCCTATTGATAATATCTTGAATAATGATAGTCCAACAACAAAATCAGGAGATTGATTCTGATATGTTCCATCTAATTTGTTACATACACACATTTGTGTGTGTGTGTGTGTGTGTGTGTGTGTGTGTGTGCCTGTGTGTGTGTGTGGGGAGAGAGAGAGAGAGAGAGAGAGAGAGAGAGAGAGAGAGAGAGACATTTCCCACATGGGTAGTTGTGTGTATTTTCACCACAAGCCTTAACCCATACCCAACTTTCTCCCAACCTCATCTCTAGCCCCCCAAAGTCACCAATCTGATATCAGTTTGTATAATTTTGCTATTAATTAAGTGAAACACTATGCAAAATTGTGATATTTGGAGCTTTATTTTCACTAAGTATAATGCCCTTGAGATAGATCCAAGTTAGCAGTTCAATATTTTTATCACTATCTTAAAATTCATGTCAAGAAATTTTGACATCTCAGTCATTTTGTTGCTGTTGTAACTTGATTGTATATCATCCATATCTTTATCTATATAGTACTTGTACTGGTTATTGTTTGATGAGTGTTTTTTATTGTTTTAAGGGTATTTTTGGTATTATGCTATGTGATGCCTGTTTTTAGGAGGCTATTATTCTGTTCAAGTAGAGTGTGGAAGCTTAGTGGGGCTGTGTGTTCAGTGGAACATAATGTTCAGCAAAAGTGGAACAGACTCCTACTGATTTGCTTAAACATGTGGGGTAAATATTTAATTTCTGCTCACCCCTGAAAACCCATCTTGGCAAATGCTAAAACTCACTTATATTACTCTATTCCTCCAAATGAGTGGTAATTCAATGTACAGAATCACTGACATCAACAAGGGCAGAAGTAATGGACCACAGTGGAGATGGAAGTCCACCTCTCTACTGGGCCTCACTGATGTCAACCAGGAGTGTGCTGAGTACAAACTAACCCACAGCTCACCATCATTATGGATGCTGAATGGATATAAGGGGCTCATTTCCCTGCTGGGTCTTAATGAAAACACAGGTAGGAAAGCTGAGTCCTGATGAAACTCACCTCATAATACTGCCGTTAATCTCTTGGCATCTGAGGGGAATGGAGCTCAGTACCCCATCAGATCACAGGAGAACTAGGAGAGGTGAGTGAGGTCCTGATTAGCTCATCTCCTTTCCTTTCGTTGCCAAGCAGGATTGGAAATTCCAGTCCTCCTCCCCCAACCCCTATCCATGACACTAACATTTTAGATAAATTAAAACACTCCTTGCTTCTGCTACTGGGGCACAGCACTGAAAATTAACCCTCCATTTGAGTGCATTGATACTACCTTGGCAGTAGAATTAGAGAGTTGCTTTTTTGTACAAAGTAGAAATAAAGTATAACTATTGTGGTAGGCAAACTTCAAAGTTTTCCCCAAGGTGCCCCTCCTTAATCTCTATGACTATGACATAGTATGATAATATAATTGTCCATGATTATTTTTGTTACATGGCAGAAATAATTTTGTAGTTATAATAATTAAGTCTGCTAATCAGTTGATGTTGATTTAATCAGAAGGAAATTATTTTGGTGGACCTAATCTAAATGCATGTACCAGTTAAAGGCAAAGAGATATTTTCTAGCTGGTAGCGGAATGGAACATGTGTTAGTCAAAGCAAACAAAGGATTCCACATATCTGTGATGGCTTTAAAAGTCAAAATGCAATATTTATGGGCCATAGAAAAAAATGTGGATGGTTTTCTAGTATCTATATAATAGCCCCCTTTGGTCAACATTTTTGTTTCTGATTTATGATCTTCTTAGACTAGAATTTAGTAGAGCCATTCGGACGCCTGTCCTCCATAATTGCATATTGTTTTATATATTTGTTAGAAAAGTTTGTTATTCAAGAATAATAAAAAGGTGAGTGTTGCCATAACAAATATATAAACATGTGGGAGAGACAGTAAAAATAGGTAACCTTGCACACTCAGTGCCATTGTCAGCACCTCTAAAGGGGAATTATGAAACTGGTTGCTTTTGGTGAGTGACAAATGGACGTCCCGCCGCTCTCTAGGTCTTATCTGTATTAAGAGGTAGGTGAATCTGCATGCTTCCTCCTGATTCTGGGTGCTGGAAGGCATGAAAATCTTTTCTATGATTAAATTCACTGAAAACAAATGAGGATGAAATTTCTGTTTGTGTATGATTTTCTATTGTGCTTTCCTTCTTTATGTTTTTGAATAAAAATAAGATTTGTACTGGATTTACGTGTGTGTGTGGTGGGGGGTGCCTACACATGTTGTTGTGCTTTTTGATCATTCTAGAATATAGACTTCCCTAACACTTCTTCCGGGATGTACAAAAGGCATGAAGGAAAGCCAGGAAACTAAACTTTGCGTTATTCTTGAAATCTTGGAGTCCCTAAACAGTCTCTTCTTTCCATGTTGTGATGCTTAATTTTATGTGTGAACCGTTCAACAAATTACTCAGCTAAATGGTTAGAAGCTTTTTGGGTCTATCTTTGAGAGTATTTCTGCATTGTGATAAATATTTGAACCAGAAGATATTCTTTATCAGTATGAGATATTTCGCATTACATTTTGTCTTCTAAGCATAACAAACCATAGTGATTATGAAGAAATTAACATGATGTTTACCACACATTCAAGAAAGTGCTTTAAAAATATTCAACATAACAAAGATAATGAAAGCAGTTTCCAAAGGGAAATGAATTCCTAAGAGTTGGTAATCAATGAAGAATGATAATGAACTAATACTGATAATTAATAAGGAGAAATGATTTTATATAAATGGGGGGAATTCAGTGACTTTTCTAAAACAAGTATATTAAACTATCCAATTTGGTCCCTGGTATAGCATCCCTGGGTCACAGTAAGCCACCTGTAACAGCATAGCAAAATGAATTTTAAAATGATTGAGAAAAGTCATTAAAGTATTATGAAGTTATGTTAGAGCAAGCCAAGATTCCTTATTTATTCTAATTCTTAGTGATACTTCAAACTAAAATCACATTTTTTTGCTTTGAGTGGCATTCATAAAAGAATATGAATAGATAAAATTAGAAGAGTGATCTGCTGAAATGGATCTGGTTTTATGATGGTTCTAGAGAACATCGTTTTAAATTACTGTTTTTGTTTTATTCACTGAAATTCTGTCTTGTAGACATGACTCGCCATTTAAAATGAGTTATTGTGTAGATGTCACAGACAAGATTTTTTGTCATTACAAAAATTCAATAATAAAGCTAAGGAATAAATATGAAAGACAATTCTGATAATTTTTTCTGCCTTTGTATCTTTGATGGTAAGTTGAATGAGCAGCAGTATCAGCAACCCATTGGTATTGAAAAGATAGACAATTTCCTATTAAAAGATTCTTTCAAAAGGTTTGTTGCAAAGTTGATTTCATGGAAATATAAGAAATACCCACAGGAATAGTTAAGATTTCAGGGTTGCTTATCAAAAGTTTTTAAACCTATTGTAGTTCAAAATTGAAATACAGACTCCAGTGGAAACAAAAAGCAATAATTTCCTGAGTGTTAAAGGAAAACACTTAATAGTTATATAAAACCAGAAGTAAACTTTGTTTACAAAACCAATAATAATTGTTCTCAAATTCAGGATGAAAATCAATCAAGCCTGAGAAGTTAAATTGTCGTTTATGTCCTATTCCCTCATGGTTCCTTTTTACTCAGATCACATTTGCAGCCCAAGTAGCATTCTGTAATAAGAAGTAACATTTGCCAAATTCACAGAGTGGCACTTACAATATTTCCTTGTTGAAATTCAAATTGTATTTTTAAATAAAGTTTCAATCACAATACATTTCCAATCCATTTACTTATGCATACTATAAAATCTTCATTACTTTTACTATTTTAAATATATGAGATTCATTCCAAAACAATTATGGTAAGAAGGAAAAGAACATTTTTTATGTAGAAAGAAGACAAAATACAACGTACCTTTTTACCTTGGTGAAAGCACACTGTTGGCTACATTTGCCACGGGCATTCTCTGAAATGAGCTCCAGATGATTTTCAGGTATCAGATAAAAAGGCATACAGGAAAGTTAAGAGCCTATATTTATGGTTCCAGTGAAGCTTTATTTTCTATTTAGATACAATACCAAGCAAAAATCCCAAAAAATAATTGCAAAATCACTACAAAATTTATTGCAAGTCTATCATTTCCTTTTCAGCAATAGATGTTTATGTCTCATCATCAGAACTGTTTATATACAGTGAAGAGTTTCAAAGTACAGTGTCTTAGTTACTTTCTATGTGACTGAGACAAAAATACCTGACCCCCAAAGTTAAAAGAGAAAAAACTTATTCTGATTCACAGTTTGTAGCAGTTTCAGTCCATAACTTGTTCCAATAAGGCAATGTGGCGTGTCAGAGGGAAATTACAGAGGAGAAATTATTCATGGTATGTCGGGCAGAAAGAGAGAGCAAGCAGCAAGCAACTGCAAGTCTCCTTTTCTCTTTTATCACATCCAGACTATAGGCCTTTTGTGTGATGCCAACCACACAGAGTGGAGGAGCTTCCAATTACTCATATCTAGAACTATCACAAACCAATTAGTGAACTAATCTAGTATCACACAATTTTAATCTTGGCATAATTGCTTAATCTACATTCACATACACTAAATCCAACCATCTCCAAAACATCCCACCTATGATAACATGAGGCTTATTGGGACATCTAGGTATAAACTGTAAGAGGCAGGAAGATACCAGTGATACAGAATTGATTATATTGTATTGATTGCAGTGTATTGATTACAATGATTTGTAGTTAAGTATTTTTCAAGCTAAACTACGTTCAACATTTAAAAATTTTTTTTTGCCTAAAATAGCTTAAATTTTGTTATGAGTCACGAAATAAAAATGGCATATTTACAACTGCGTTAAAATACAGATTTCGCATATAAAAGCTACGTAATACCTAATAAAAGTCTCCAAATTAATAAAAATAATTATTCAATGACTGTTCTTAGAATAACTGGTTAGTCATCTGGAAAATAAAATTAATCTGTAAAACTCACTTTTTATATAAAAAATGCCACCTAGATACAAATTTTAAAATAATCATAGGTGTATATTCAGACTAACCAAGAATGTCAAGAATTCCACAATTGATAGGCCTTCATGTTGAAATAAAATTATCATAAATAAATCCAGGAAGCTAAATTCAACAATTAATACTATGAATAAAAGAGATAAAATTTTATTAATGTATGTCTGCAGTACATAACATTTACATTCTTTTTGGGAGTTGGCACATGTAAATGGCACATTCTTCATTCCATTTTTCATCCTTTTTTATGTTACGTTATGGAAATAAACCCATGATTTGGATTTCATTTTTACTCTGCATAGTTCTTTTTCACTTAATAATTTTATTTCACTTTGAAAAATGATATCTAATGTATTAATAGAGTTTGGAATTATAATTCAAAACATGTATATAATCTGTAGTGATTGAATCAGAGTAATTAGCATTTTCCTTTCCTCAAGCATTTTCCAGCTGTCTGTTCTGGGAACTTTTGAATCCTTCTCTTCTAATTATTTTGAAATATATAGTGAATTGTTGTAGACTATTGTCATCTTACAGGGCTATAGAACACTAAAACTAATTCCTTCTGTCAGTATTTTGTTACCAGTTATCCAGCTTTCCTGTAAACTATCTATCCCTCTACTGTATCCTTTAGAGACACTCATAGCCTCCAATGAGCATACTCTACTCTCTAATTCTATAAGATCAATGCTTGTTAGCTTTTCCAAGCAAGTTAGAAAATATTTAATATTTTGACATGTAACCAGTAGATACAAAGTAGTTTAATTATTTTTCTTACTTACTAATACTGCTTTTGTGTTTTGCTTTTGAAATATTTTACACCCTGTGAGTATAAAAATCACATATATGGTAATTATTTGCTATTAACAGTTACTTAAATTTAAATCAAGAATTCATTTGAAAAACTTTTATGTGTACTACCATATGAATGAGATGACAGTTTTGATCTATTCTAAATGGATTTCTATATTTCACAGCCCATATCTTTGAAGGTCACATTTTCAGCTTTGAATTCCCATGTCACATTTAGCAAATGTCAGTTCATACAATTACAGATCTGCTATGATTGCATAATGACCCTGGTTATTACTATACTTTGGGGTAGAATTTTAAATACTGATTTGACTATTCAGTATCTGTATTAGTCACTTTTCCATTCCTGGTACAAGGTACCTGATATCTGTAACTTTAAGAGAGATTTAATTTGCTCATAGTTTCAGTGGATTTGGTCTATGGTTACCTACCTCCAATGCAGAAAAAATAAGGTGCAAGGATATAGCACAGGAAAACTGCTCAACCTGTGGCAAGCAAAAAGTAGAAAGAGAAGGGAGGAACTGGGACAGGAATACACTCTTCTGGGTCATGGTCCCAGTGATCTACCATTTCCAACCAGGCTTCAACTAATGAGAATAAAATCTGCTGTGAACTCATCAATGGATAAATCCACTGATAGTGTAGCATCCCCAAGATCCAAGCACTTTTCAAATGTCCCACCTCTGATACATTAGACTTTTGGAAGAATTTAAAGAGGAACCACAAGAATATCTATGAAACAATATTTGTTGGTTTTGTAGTGAGTTTGGTAGATTACTTCTCTAGAAAGTATACATTTTCTCTGTTACCAAACATTTATATCTTCGTAATATCTTGTAATAATTATTTTAAAAGCCTTTACTGTTAATATTTAATTCACAATAATTTATTCTTTGATATATGTTGCCATCACATGCAACATTTATTAGCTTTCTCAGGGAAGTATCATTTTAATCTATATTTAGTATTTTAATAAACTTTTCCTTTTTTATTTGTGTATTTCTTTATTATCTGTAGTTCTATTTTCCTTACTCATCTGGCATCTGAACCCAATGGTAACTTCACTTAAAAAAACTTTTAATGTATTCATAGTTGCCCTTAATGTCATAATTTTTTCTCCAAGTTTTATTTGGGTATATTCTACATTCTTAAAATGTGTAATAGTCTTCTTAAAAGATGTATAACTTTTATAAATTACTTTTTATCATAAGATATTTACCAAGGCAAGTTATTTAAAAGGTGTTATACATTGGTCTAAATATATTGGCTTGAAATAAACTGTACATAATTAAGCCACTATGGAAGAGTTTTGGAACATTCATGAGAAAAAGGCTAGAGTAAAACTCTTCTTGAAATTTCTGTTAGAAATGATTCACTTCTTTTCATTTAAGACTTCATCTCTTTTATTTTAAAACCGTCATGTAGTCATTAACTATCAATTATTTTATAACACTCAATGTACTACTAATAGGTGATGAACACTCCCAAATCCACAGTCCCAGTTAACTAGGACTATGTCAATAACACTCTGACATCTTTCCTCATATCACATTCACAGTCTTCTGTCAAGTCTGTTATTCACAAATTTGTGTTTATCATTTCCTTGCTGTTCATCTTTGTATATTTAAATTGAATTACAATACTGATCCAGAAACTGATAAAAATTCATTTGTATTGCTTGTGAAGAAATACTCTCTTCTTTCCTTTCATCTCCTTTTATTCCACCCTGAATCATGAGTACTCATTAAAATCTCTATTCTGATAAATCTCTTTCATTGTCATTGATCCTAAATGAAGAACGTTTAATTTTATTCGACATACTCAACTTTATTCCTGGGTTTTTTTTTTCTTGGCACCAGGGATTGAACTCACAACCTGAGGTCTGCCAGGCAGGTGCCTACACCCCTGAGCTAAACCCCTACTCCTATTTTTTGAGACAGGGTCTCACTATATAGTTCTGGCTGGCCTTGAACTCACTTTGTAGCCCATACTGGTCTCAAACTCACAATAATCCTCCTGCCTCAGCCTTCGGAGTACTGTGATTAAAGACATGTGCCACCACCCCTGGCTATTCCCAGAGTTTTTATGTTTCTGTTTTATCCTTTTTTATCATTTGACCTTATCATTTTGTATGACTTTGGTTCCTAACTTTAGTATCTTTAGTCTCATTTAGCATACTTAATACTAGATTATAAAATCTTTTAATATTCTTTTCCAAGTACTTCAACTTGGAATTGCAGATTTATTTTGCATGAATGGAGCAAATATTGGTGGAAAGCTTTTGGGACCTGGAAAGGGTTAAAATTTTTTAACCGAATCTGCCAAGGTATCACTTTTGTAAGGCAAATCTGATGGTCCTGAATCATAAGCTGAAGTCTAACCAAACTGTTTTGAGAAGCAGCGGTTAATATTCAACATAAAATTGATGAGAAATTGGTGAAAATTTGGCATCACACAATTCTGTGCCAGTGTTTTGGTAGCAGTTACAGACTACAGAGATGAACAGAATACAAGATGAATTGGTGACTAGAATGGTTGTGTGTTAGAGTACATCAAAGACAGAAACTTGTTGCCCACTCCAGTGCTATTGGGTATTTTATTTTGCATTTTAAGTCAATGGCTAGAGTAGCAGATTTAAGCTGAAAAATTATTTTTCTACAATGTGTTGATCTCCAAGTGATAAATTCTCAAGAGTGACAATTATGACTGTAGAAGAACTTTTGTGTTCAAAATATTTCAAAACCTAAATGTGTCAGTAGTTTGCAATGTTAACTTCTGCTTCTTTACATAGGCTTGCTAACCACAATATGTACCAGGTAAAAGCTGTTTTTGTTTCCAGCTTGTTGTCATATATGTGAAGTTCCACTGGCTCACAAAGGACCCCAGCCCTGACTGACACACAGTATAAAAGTAACTTCCTACACTAACTTGCTCAGACTTTGGAGTATGCAGCTCCTCTGAGTCCACCAGCATAATATGGCTTGGTTCCCTCCACTTCTCTGAGTGCAACTCTGTTTCTTTGCATCTGACAAATTTAAAATTGCTGTAATATGACTATTAAACAAACTGACTCCCAACTTCAGATCTAATGACAATGTGTTTGCCTTTTCTTTTCTTTCCTTTTTTCTTTGCTTTCTTTTCTTTCTTTTCTCCCCCTTTCCCCTCCCCCCTCCTGTCTCTTTCTCCATGTGTTTCTTAGTCATTTGCCTCCTTCCTTGCTGGTACAAAATACTCCCACAATTTAATAGAGAAGTTTGTTTTGGCTTACCTTTCAGTGCATACTACTTGTGGGCCCCAAGTCAGGAGGGCACAACGTGGGAGACTGCTCCATGCAAGGTGGACCAGAAGCACAGAGAGGAAGGCAGAGCCGGGGACATGCCCCAGGGACCTTTCTGTTGTTATCAGATCCCACTTCCCCACAGCAAGCCTGCAGAAGTGCCTCCATAGTCCAGTCACTTTCCAAACACGTGAGGCTCTAGGGCCGTGATAGATCCAAATCATAACTGCTTCTCTTTATTTTTTAATTTTCTTCAATTTTTTTAATATACCAACTTTCCTATAAAATATTTTCACACCTTTTTCATTATTTTGACTTCTTTATATAATACATGCATTATTCAGGGATTTATTCATCTTGACTTCAAGAATATTCTAGATGGCTCGTCCTTCCCACCAGTTTTCTCTAATATCACACAAATATTTCAAAGTTCTTTCGAGGTGCTGTGACAGCCAAAGACAAATATCTTTATAGGTGTTAAAGGGCAATTGAAATCATCTAAAGTACTATAATATTCACGTTAGAGTTCACCCATTTTCTTAAAAGTTATCTACCTATAGAAAGAATTTTGTGTTTAATTCAGGTGAAGAGATGCAAAATCATGACAAGACCATTTTTAAAGGCTGTTTTAAAATATTCCTAGATGTTCAAAAATTTTATCAGTAGGAGAGCACAACCAGTCAAAACAATAAAAATTATACAACTTCATATGTTCCTTACATATTGCTTTTTTGGAGGAAGAAGAATCCCCCAATTAATCTCTTTGAGACAGATAATGTATTTTAGTTTTGTTTTGTTTTATGATGCTGGGATCAAATCCAGGTCCTCATTTATTATAGGCAAGAGCTGTACCACTGAGCTACACTCCCAATTCCCATAGTTTATGTTAGCTTCCTTAACAAGTGAAGAAGATGAACCTGAACAATATATTGGAAGATTGTCCAACATTAAAATCAACAGCCCTGTATTGCTTCTATCAACCATGGGACATGGTTCAGATCTCTACTAGAACTCATGAAAATGCTTTTGGAGTATTACTCTCAACAGTGCCATTGAAAGAAAAAAAAAAGCATGAAACCCTGCTGACCTATAGCCTTATATTGTTTCCTATAACAATGTGCATTTTGCAATAATTCTGTAATATAAAGTACTAGGAATAAAATCAATACTGACATTTGTCTGCAAACTATGTGGAAAGTCTGACAAGCCATGTGATTCACTCTAAAAAGTGAAAAAAATCAGACATTTTGATAACTGAAATGATTACCTTACAATCTTTGCTGCGATCAAAGTGGCTAGTTGCTAGCCATCATCTCACAGATTGAACTCAGTTGTTCATAAATATTTCTTTTAAAAAGAATGACTGAGCTCGTGACAAATGATCATTAGGCTTCTTTGTGAGAAGAAAATGCCTTGACCTGATGAAGTTCTTTAATTGATTTCAGCTTCTCTTTTGCTGTCAAAAATATCTATTCACCTGTAGGGAACTGTGACCTTAAAGGTCAATGAGTCAGCTTGCTGATGGAAGAAGACCCATAGTTTTTGTTTGGTAATTTTGTTCAAATTAAAGGAATAAGAAAAGTGGCTGTATATTTTTTTTTTCTTTCTCATTTTACCAGTAGCTTGATTTTACTTTTGTTCTGCCTAATCACCATTTAGAGGTGAAAATTTTTTTGGAAAGCATGAAGTGCTCTGCATAGACATTTCCTGTATCTGTATACTTTCCAGAGTTTTACTTTCTTGATGTGGCAAAATTTGTCACTCACATTTCTTTAATAATTTCACAAATATTTATCTGAAAAAAGATGATGTATGAGTTCTTATGGACTTCTGCAGTCAACCAACTTACTTTTTAAAAGGAAAAAAAATCAAAGTTTAAAAAAGATTCATAATAGCATGTATTTTGGCTTCTATGTTAGAGTAAGTTAAATAATGAAATTACTAAGTGAACATACTATAATTTACAACTTTTGATGAATATATATATATAGTATATATATATATATATACTATATATATATACATGAATATATATCTTAGAGCTTTAAATCAAATCCTAACAGACTAAATATAGGAATGGACATGTCAGAACATTCCTTACTGTGAAGTTTGTCTTATGGAATATCTGAAGTATTTACTTAAAGTCAGTTATAAAGAGTCCTTGGAAATACAAGTGTGAAGAGAAAGAAATCTTAAGGAATATTTATTACCAGTCTTTATTAACTTAGTCCTTCATTTTTCCAATCTACTACTTGGCCTTTTGATTCTTTCTCTTTATTATTTATCAAATCTTAATTTCAGAAAGTTATGTATTTATAATGAGGGAAAATCTGAAAAATATTAACCCTAGGAGAGGCCAGTACTTTTCCAATCAGAACTGAACCTTATGGTGCTGAAACAGGGAGAAGTTTCCCTTCCACTCTTAGGACTCAACCTTGGAGGTAAAAATGTCAGAGAATGAGGTGGCTCTCCAGCACTGTCAAAAGCACAAAATACCTAAGCTGTTATTTTCCTGAGGCTAGAAATAAAATAATTGATGATAATATGCATTTCATTGGTTGGTTTTTCTCTAAACACTTTGAGGATGCTATATTACTGAGGTAAAGGTAAGGTGCATTTCTATGTCTCTGAGTGCACTGTTCCTGAAGTTAAATTTTAAAGCAGCATCAAGCATATACAGCCAATAAATTTCAAATTTCTTTATGTCAGTGAATACTGGAATGATCCTGGTTAGGATAGACTCAGTAAAACTATTTCAACACATTTGTTCTTATAAATTATTTCATGATATATTATGAAATAAAACAAGAAATTATTTAGATATCACTTGTGAAAATACATGCAAAAATTCTGTATAAAATTTTGGCAATGTAAATTGGCTATATAAAAGATAAATAGACTATTCAAATAAGTTTAATTTCAGAATTGATTAAATTATTTTACTACAAGTATATCAGTCTACATAATCAATAATATAAGCACATAGAGGAGAAAAAAGCAAAACTAATTAAAATGTAGGGCAGACATCTGATTATATTTAGCCACTACTGCATAAAGTACTAAATACAAATAAGAAAAGCAAATTCTACAAATATTTTAAATTACAGATAAAACATTTCAATGTGGAAATGTTAAAAATATTTCAATTAAAGTTATAAACTAGCCACAGTTGCCAGCTCAAACTTGTTTAATACTATCTTAGAAATTCTAAAATATGCAATAGAAAACACCAAACAAGAAGCATAAACAAATAAGAAGCAAGTTTATCTCCTTCACTATGATTTAAATCATTTCTGTATGAATGCCTAGGAAGCCTCAAAGATTCTAAAAATCTTTTCAAAAAATAAATTAAAAAGTAAATTGATTATTTGATTTCATACAATATTAATATGTAATGTCAATTATTTTTAAATGTTCCCAGTAATCAAAAATTTGGAAAAGATATTATTCACCATGTGTGAATATAAATTCTAAAACTTAGAAATGTGTTTTTAAGATTAAACAGGTAGGAATTATATTAAAAGTCTTAATGATGTGCTTACCACCGTATATTGTTACAACATTAAGTCAGTGTCTCACTAATATAAATTCTTTACTGATTTTAGATGTTTAAAATAATATCTCCATGTACTTTGTGCTATATTTAATATTACTATGGCAAAGTAATGACATTTAATATCTAAGAAGATATTTTAAAAATGAAAAGAATGCTAACTTGCAAATATCATGCTATTCTTTTTGTACTGGCCTTATGATACATGACTAAAGCACAGCCAACACAATACAATGTGTAGTGCTATATGACAGCATACAGAAAAATGCAATATATGAAAACTGGTGTCAGTTCAGTAGGAGACAGACAGCAGTTTTGTTAAATAGTTGGACCCAAGTGTAGATCAAAAGATTTTCCAGATGATAAAAAATAGTTACAAAAATAATATGAATCATAGAAAAACATTAATTCTCACATAGCCTGTGACATATATGCAGATGGCATGTTAGCTTATTGTGGTACTACAGCAAAATACCTGAGTCTAAGTAATGTGGAAGAAATGGAAGCTTCTTTAGCTCACAATTGTGGAGCCAATAATTCCAAGAACAAGTGACCCCACTGGTTTGATGAAGTCTTCCTGACTACATCATCACCTGGTGGATGGTATTGTGGTGGGAAAGTATACTAGAGGAAGCCAGCAGTCACATAGCATCACTCCAGACTTCGTGGGTTAGATTTCCTCATTTGATCACAACCAGTCCTTAAAGAACTAACCAAGGTGCTGTGAGAAAAACATTACTTGTAGGCAAAGGCACACTCACAATTACCTCATGATCCCACTTGAACTGCTCCACCACCTCTGTATTACCACAATGAGAAACAAGCTTCCAAGCCATGAACCTTTGGAACACATTTTCAAATCACATCCAAAGCCTAGCAAATGGTAAGCATCTAGATTATAGAATAGAATATTAGTTTCTAAGATCATCCTTCCCTAGAAATGGGCAAGGAAATGACAGCCAAATAATATACAAGTGATCAAAATGTTAAAGAGGAAATGGTGAGATGGACATATTCAAGTGGTTTTCAAATTTCTAAAAGAAATGAATTCACCATGACTAAGCTCTTTGCCAATTCAGGTAATGTAAGAATTTTATATCCATCAGGCTAGAGAATATTGAAAAGACAAATTTTTTTTGACACCTGACAATGTAGTATCGGGGTATTCTCATAGAGTATTCTCATTGAGTGAAAATTATTACTACTTTAAAAATCAAGCTGGAAGAAATATGTTACAATTTCAAATTATTTTACCTGTAGCTCTCCAAACTCAAATCTAGAAATCTAACCCTTTAATATGAAAACATGAAGATAGATATATAAGAAAGTTTACTGTAGCATTTTTGTAGGAACATTATAATATAATAGTTTATTATATTTGGGAATAACAATCAAATTATCCCATATATTATTGCACAAATTATCTCCATAAGATAATATGCATCTTTTAAAAGGAGATATTTCAGGGATAATAGTTACTTTTCAGGATACTGCATGTGGTATTTTGAAAGAGAAATACGAGATGCCAGAAATGTGTCAAAAGTGTATTTTTTCCAAATGATGTATTTTCTATTAATTTAAAGATTTATGCAGAAGGATACAAAAGTATAAGTATTCATATAGCATTATTTTTGCTTTACCTAAAAGGGAAGAAGGAGGTGAGAAATGAGGAGGTAAAGAGAGGCATTTCTTAACCATCTTTCTTAAATATGTTGTATTCTGAAACATTTTGTATATGTGCATAGGAGACTTTATTTAATTTTTTTAAAAAAGCAAAGAAATTTAAAGAAGATACACCAGATGACATTGTAAGCAGTTCAAAAATCAAACTCCACTATATTTGTATTTTATTTGAATATAATTATAAAGCATATTTTAAATGCAGTAAGGTTGTTTCATTTCATGTTGCTAAGCAAATCACTTCATTGTTTAACTTTGTATATGATGTGTAGGTAATATGAATTTCTTGAAAGATAATCAGAGGAATAAATAGCAAAATGGCTAAGTGGCAGTCATTTGTAGTTTGGATAGATGATGTCATGTTCATTTTTGCTTCAATAACTGTTATCTTCCTGTCTACTTCACAAGATTCACTTCATGTGACAGAGTGACAAATTGAGCATGGATTTCTATATTCTTTACGAAATTTCACACTTTTAGGTTGAATTAAAGGGACTTTGATATCAGAAAACTTGGAAGAAGATGATGTATCTATTGGTATTTAAGTATAATAATAAATGTTTTGTCTCAGAAAAAGTCAAAAGGACTACTTTTTAAATGTTTTCCCCTTATTCTTTCACTGATAACTAATACAAAGATACAACAAAAATGATTATGACTTAGATAAAAGGATAAACTTTCACTTGAAAGAAATAAAACTCTTAGTATGTTGTAGGAATAATAAGAATCATAAAAACTGAGAACATCTTCTGAAATTATAAGGCTTAATTCTCCAGTAATTTAGATTCAGGAGAAAAAAATTCATTATTTCAATGCGAAGCAGAAGTCTAGCATATTGGAAGCACAACTAAGGTTACACTAAACCTTTTGTACAGCCTTTGCATAATTAGTATGTTATACTTGTTGGGAGAATTTCAGAAGTCTGTCTTTCTTGAGTTTTATAAATTGTCCTTTTTAAAAGTTCAGTTCATATGCACATGACTACTAAAAGCATAAGTGAGACAAAAATAATCTCTTATTGGAGTCTGCAATGTAGAATTTACAAGACAATTATTCAAGTGCTTTGAAAACAGTCATTACTCATTTCAGCTGCCTTAATGCTAGGGAAAAAAATCTGCACTCAAAACAAAGACAAACAAAAATTTGTTTAGGTTATGGAGTGGTAAAAAAAGTCTATACATTAGGAAACCTATTTTGTCATGTCTATGACAAAAATAAAGCATCTCATTGTAGGAAAATTACTGCTTCTTATCATTTTCTTTTTTCTCCTAGATCCATTAACCTAGTTGCATGGAGAGTCTGTTTGTCTCTAGTAAAATGTTAACCACTTACCTTTTGTTGTTCAGAGTCTCTTGCCTTGAAGAATGTATTGTCATCTTGCTTATGACACACACACAGACAAACACAAACACACATTTTTTAGAATATTTAGGTTTTTCTGAAAATTAGCAATGAAAACATTAGAGAAGAAGTTCATTGAGTACTGTTCTCCATATTGCTTATCACATGTCACCTGTGGCTCAATGATGCTCCCTCCCAAAGCATCTCTGTCACAGATGGCAAAATTCTTTTTACTTCAGCAACTTTAGTGTTGCTCACTTCTATACCATTCTCTGATTTCAGGTCCGTGGTGTAACTGGACATTATGAGTCCTTTGTGACTGAGTGGAACATGAAACTAATTCCAGCCATTTAATTAAAGAGAAAAGGGTTGCTTGTCACATGTGGGCTGAATGTGTTTTTTTTCTTTATAGCACTTGCCCTGCTACCCAGTTTTTTTAGTATTTCTTTAACAGAGATTCTGTCACTGCTAACAACTGATAGTGATCATAAAGTACGAGTGAAAAATGAATGTATGTCATTTTAAAGCTTGTATTTAACCAGATTTAACCTGTTTTGACTAATAAATAATGCTTCAATCTGCAATTGAAAGGACTTCATAGAAAGTTTGCCAATGCAAATTTTGGACTATAAAGAATGTCATTAAATAATGAATTCCAATATATAAACATAGTAGATAAGAAAAACAAGGAGAAATAACTTTAAAAGCTATTTCCAGAATGGGAGAAAAAGATACAGGATGAAGTTTTAAAAAGTACCAATCAATCAATCAATAAATAAATAAATAAAAATAAAAACAAAATAAAAATAAAAAAATGAAAAGTACCAAATCACTACATGTAAAAACACATGTAGAAGTTAAGTAAAAACTGGAAGCATGTTTTGGATCTACAGTCATGGTGGCTATTTCTGAAAGCATCAGATTTTATAGTTTGTGTTGAATTAGAGATGAAGACACTTAGACCTTACTGTAAATAACTCATTGAAATCTTTAACGTTGAACAGAAGAAACAAAGCATATTTCTGGAAAATATGGGGCCATAGCTTTATTTTCATGAGAGACAAATGATTTTTATCCATTAAATCATCTGTAGAATATTTTTTAAAATGACTGTAACTTAAAATTGACCAGTTAAATGACAAATTTTGAATATAGACCTAGTGTACTGACATAAAAAATAAAAACAAGAGTAAGTATAACCATCAGAAATAGAAGAAACAAGAGCATATTTAAAACCTGGATGCAAATAACCTGATGGAATACAATTGTCCCTGCAAGAAACAAAAGACAATCGATAGCAAAAGATTCAAATAATTCCAAAGAATATGGGACCAATGCTGAGGCAGAGACAAACTTTAAATAAAAATCAGTTCCCCTTATTTTACAGTATCAAGCAAAGAAAAGAGTATTTATAATCTGCTTACTTTTGTTTATTGGAGAAAGAAAGGTGACAGAGTTTGCATCTGATGGAAAGTTCTATTTTTATCAGTGAAGCAGAGCAAAAGTAATATTCTGAGTATAAAGAGATATAAGGATGTCAGAGGTTCAGAGAGTTAACTTACTGGAGAAATATTATGGTCTCTTAAGGAAATATTGAACTTCCTTATGAGGCTTAAAACCACAATATAATCAAAAACATTTGAGATATATGACTTTTCTCTCAATATGTTGATTTACCGGGTGGTAGCCATAGAAAAATCCTCTCATTGGGTTTTGCCGTGGACATTGACTTGCAATGGAATTACAATGGGAAGGCAGTGGTACAGAGAAGCCTGGATATTTGCAAAACAGTAATTGAAAGAAGGGTGCTGTTGCTTGGAATTAATGCTGGAAATGTTGAAAATAAAAGCACTGGCATTCATTTTGTGTCATGTCCTGGTGGTCTGATGGCACTTCAGAGCAGGGCAGTGGAGAGGGCACAGATTGTGGCTTGAAAATGGCATGTGGAAGTTAATAGTTTGGAAAATTAAATATTTTTGAGTAATAAGGAAAATATAAGAGCAAGTGGCAGTAGAATATTGGGGAATAAGATGAATTATAATGAAGAGATGGATGGCTGGTATTTTTGGAAAGGTCATTTTCACGAACATTACTGTGTTAGAATAATGACATGGGTTAGAATGTCATTACTCATTCATAAATCTTTATTGATTAATGACTGCTGATTGAGAAATATTTAGTCTGTTGGAATGAGGAAGGAAGGGGGTGGTAGAAAAGTTACTCAATCACAGCAGTAGGACCTATTAAGCCTAGAGAGCAATGGGGAGAAAAGGCATTGGATGGTTGGCAGGAACCATTTTTACCATGTGACACTGAAGTATGGGGGTTGGTAGAAAATATCCAGATGCTGTGGTGGAGTATCACAGATTAGCCAGTGTCAGCTGCAATATAGATGGTAGAAGCATACAGGTAGTATGGGTTAGTGAATGCCACAATGGACTAAGAGGAGTGGGGTGATGCTGGGAGATAAATCCTAATAAACTGACTTCCAAAATTCTTTGAACTTAGGATTTCTACTTATTTGTTAGAGGTAATGTGAAGGTCTTTTGCTTTGACAAAAGATGGGGGGTTTTATCAGACACTTCTAGCATCTTTTTCATTGCTTTGAGGCTTGGACTATCTTGACTTCATGTCAAAATGCCTGTGCTTTAGAACTGCTTAAGGTAATTGTATAATATAGTAGTGATATGGAAAGTAATATAAAATTCAAAGTAGAAAAGATGAGGGAAGGTTTGGGAGTTTGGCTCAGTGGCTCAAGCGCCTGTCTGGCAGGTGCGACGTTGTGAGTTCAATCCCCAGTGCCACAAAAAAAAAAAAAAAAAAAAAAAAAAAAAAAAAAAAAAAAAAAAAAAAAAGAAAAAAAAAAGAAAAGATGAAGGAGTGTCTAATAGGATATAGGCTGCTTTTCTGAGACAGAGCTCTGTATATGTGGCAATGGTATCCCATTAATTATTTTAAGCTGCTGCTGTCACTGTCCTGTCATTTTTCAGAGGTGAAAATAGAAATAATACAAATAAATCTGTCAGGGACAAAATGTACTTCTTTCTAGAGTCACATAGACCTTCTTAAAGCTCTATAACACTGACAAAATACTTGCATATGGAGAGAAGCCTTCTGTATTTTGTCAGTTTACAGCACAGTAGTTCAGTGGCCATACCAGCCAGTTTTGACCATTCATAACTTTTTCATGCTGCCTGTGACCTAAAACACAATATCAAAATAGGTGAACCCCACTTAAATGAATTGATAGTTTCCACACTGTTTCTCTGTGGTCTTATAATACATATTTTTAAGTAAAGGTTTAAAAAAAATCCATACCAGCACCAGGAGTTGAGCTCAGTGGCTTAACCACCTGTCTGGCAGATGCGAGGTTGTGAGTTCAATCCTTGGTGCTGAAAAAAAAAATTTCATGCCACTGGTTGGGCATGTTGGTGCATGCCTATAATTCCAGCATTTTGGGAAGCCAAAGCAGGAAGACACCAAATATGAGTTCAGCAAAGGTAATTTAGAGACTTAGCAAGATACTCTATGAATATAATATTTAAAAGGAGAATTAGGAATGTAATTCAATGTGAAACCCCTGGTTTTAATCCCCAGTAAAGAATGTGCAAATGGAGAATGACAAGATTCACCACTGATATAATTCAAACTTTGTCATTGCTGTTTCCTTGAGACAGGGTCTAGCTATGTAGCCCCGTCTGGCCTTGAACTCAGAGTGATCCACCTACCTCATACTCCTGAGGGTTGGGATTGCAGTTGTGCACCACCATCCCTGACTTTAGTTGAAACCTTTCACTGCAACTTTTAAAATATCAGTATGTTTTTGCATCATTCACAAAGTAAAAAGAACTTCGTTGGTGAGAACAGGAGCAATTCAGTGTAAATCATTAAGTTAAAAAACAGGTACCAAAGGGTAAATTAAGGCTCCAGGAATACAAAAAGCAAAGCAAAACAAAACAGAAGCAGGGGACTGAGGCAAAGTGAATGAGGAAGAGATTAAAAATTCCACCCATTCTGAACTTGTCAGAGCAGTGTGGACTTGCCCGAAGGAACGAATGAAGGCTGCCAGGTGCATGAGGGGAAGACAGAGATAGTCACACGAGCACATGAATAGGATGACGCCTGTGAGTGATGATGTGCTGGACAGAGCTCAAACTGGTACGAAAGATTTACTGAGATGAACACCATAGAGAATAACACCACACTAAAACTGTTATAGGCAGCTAAATTAGACAGAAGTTAATATACAGTCAGAGAGGAAATGGGCCCTTTAGAAAGTTAGCAGAAAAATAATGACATCAGAATGGTGGCGCGAGGTTCATCTAAAGAAGACTGGGACTCAAAGATAAAGGTGTAATGGCCAGGGCCACACACCTTTCCTAGGGATATGCAGTTGCTATAGGGGAACGAAATTCCCAACTTACTGGATGACCGGTATGAGTTCGTGTTCTCTAAAATCGAAGAATGAATTTTAGGAACAATGGAGGTTAAGAGTAGAATATATTTGTTGAGAGAAAGAACGCTTCTGTCTGAGAGAGAGAGAGACAGAAGGAGTCCCAAGTGGGTTGCAAACAGTGTCATTTCTAAGGGCTTTTATAGAGTAAAACCACAAACTAAGGCAGGTTTAAGGTAGGGAAAACAAGGAAACCCAAGGTGGGCATGAGGTGGGACCAATAAGATTAATTGCTCAGGTAAAATTGATTAAATCAGGGACAAATGGGCATGCTTAAAGAGCAGTGACTCTTGCTATAAGGAGGTGGATTAGTGACTCCTGGCTTCCTAAGCATGATAGAGACTTATTTAGACTATCAATCTTGGATGTTTATCCTTAGGAAGTATGTGGATGTGTTTGTTTTATCTTTTGTCTTGAGGTCTGGCCCACAGCAGAGATATCTGTCTCCCCTACAGTTGCAAGGTATCTGGCCTTTTGCACTGCATCCTTTGAGGGCCTGGCCCTGTTCAACTTCCTGTAATATTTCTATCTAACTCAGCTGCCTGAAGCACAGTTGCTGGAGTTTATCCTGTAAATGGTATCACCTGCTCCAGTAAAGTCCAGATAGATGTCAGTCACCCAGGTGGGTGACCAGAGCTTCTGGACCCAATCCTTCCCCAAAATGCCTTTGTTCTTTCCATGCAGTCTTGTTATATGACCCACTTCTCTATTGGACCAATATTAGCTAAGCAGCATGCTTAAAATGCTATAGGTTGATTGTAGTTTGACACATATTGTACCCACATTGTGACTTTGGTGTATAAATTAAATTACCCCTAATAAAAAAGTCTCAGTGGATGGGTTAGGCATTTAACTGAGTGGCCTAAGTGCCTGTCTGGCAGGCACAAGGAAAACAATGTTTCAGTGGCAACCGACTTCCTGGATCACTTCTGTTTCAGGAGCTATTCCTATACCCTAAAGAACCTTTGCTACTCTTAATCTTCTTCATCCTTTGGAATTCATGTATATGTGACATCTGACAGGTTGGAAATTTTATTTTCCCCTATATCACAACGACCATCCACTACTCTTTGGGAAAAGGCTCAACATCGCTTGAGCTTGTAAATGAGACAAGCTTATGGAGTTCAACCCTAGAAACATGAAGTATTTTAAAGCATGGATTTGGAAACAACAAACTGAAAATTGTCACAGATTCTACACAGAAAAGAAAAAAAAAAAAGAAAAAGAAAAAGAAAAAGAAAAAAAAAAGAACAGTAACTGTCATCTACACGCAATTTACCTAGTTTTAAGCCTTAACATATTTATTCCCCAAAGATGAAATTCTGAGTAATAGGCATAAATATTTTGTATTAAAATGTCAATTTAGAAATCACTGAAGAATCTATGGTAAACCTTACACATAAGGATTGTTCTTATGTAAGACATAAAAGTAACTTTTGCAAGAGGGAGGTTATATGTTGTAAGCCATTCAAAACAGGATGTACTACTTTTAAATTTGGTATAAATGCACATTTTAGCTAGAGTAGCTCTGGTCTCTGAATATTGGTTCTGTCTCTGGGCATTTGTCACATATCATACTCTTAGAGCCTTAGTTTAATTGTCCTATTCCCTATTTCCTGCTTGCAAATGCAAATTTTCCCAACAGGTTTAGCCTGTGTAACTGAGGTGATCAACTCCTGTGGGGTCAAATATGCAGTTTTTAAAAATACATTGATAGACACAGAAGGCAAAAACATTACCTGTGGTTCTCCAATTTTAGCTTTTTCAGGAATAATATGCTGTACTTAAATCATGGTCTAAAACTACATGTATTAATTATCCTAAATGTTCTCAGATTCTAACATCTTGACATGAACTTGAAGGTTATTGTGCTCAATTGCCCATATTTTGTATTCAAGAGAAGGGGAAAGGTTATGTAAATCACGATTAAGTCCTTCACTGCTGGGGCACAATTAGGTTCAAGTCTTTATCCTATATCACAGTTTAATTCAGATTTCTCTAATTGGTGTTGTAAAATGAGTAATAAAGGAATACAGTGGCCCAGAGAAAGAGAAGGGCTTAAAAAGATGCATTGAGAGTCAAAGAAACTAAAATGGTACAATTGCTACGGACACACCCTGACTGTCTGTACATTAATCCAACTGACTTCGAAATAAATATTTTTCTATCCTATCAGCTGGCTGCTTTTGCTGGCTCTTGTCATTTTTATTGGTCTCTCTGTGTAACAGCCTACATTTGGCCTGACAGTTTTTATATTTCAATAAACTTTTGAGCAAACCAAGTCCTTTGGTCTTTTTTTCACTCTTCAAGTATGACTGGAATTCTCTCTATTAAAGTTAGATAGCATTGTTAATCAGCATCTATAAACTGTGTCTAACAAATGGCAATAGAGCATGCACAACAAGAAAGTTTACTTTCCTTCTTCAGTTTGTTTTTATTTGGTATAATGAGCATATAGTAGCAAAATATTTCCAAGGCATTACTAGAGTGGCCAAAGTGAGGGCACTATCTGCACTATGGTCAGAAGAGAGTTTAGATAAAACCTTACAGTGGTAATAACTTGGCTTGGGCACAGTTCCTGAAAGTAACAAGCTACCTCACTGGGTAGTCAGCCCCAGGCATAATACAAGCTGATATGACACGTTTTACAGTATTTTTCCATTTCACAATGACTTCTTATTCTTGAGACTCCTTCTTAATCCTCCAGCAATTAAGTTTTATTGTACTATGTGACACTATCACTTTAGCCACAATCAGACCAGGGAGAGGTTGCTGCCTCACCGTGGGCCAGTCTTCCTGTGTCTCTTAAGAGTTCTGGATTGGGCTTCATGGTGAGTCTCTGTATAGCTGGATTTATCAGCTGTAACCTTAAGAACTGTGGGGTGCCCATTCACAACCATGACTGCACAGAGAGTTAGACTGTGGCATCTGAACATTGAGGCAGGTATCCAGAAAAGCAGAAAAAATTATAAGGAAGAAAATGCATTTTGACTTGTTACCTTCTTATTAGAACTTCTTGGAAGCAAAAACTTGTTTTTTCAGCCTGCTATTAATTATTCAGTGTTTGCTTAAGCTAGCTCCAGTCTATTTTTTAAAGATCACACTTGAGTGTTTTACTTTCTTATGTACTATATTTTCATTTATCAGACATTGAAATGTGTTTATCACTTGTGACCAAGAGCTTGACACAGAATGAGTGTTCCAATGAAGCCAAACAAGAAAGGTAATGGAATTAATTATTTTTTATGTTGAAAAAGTAACAGTACACATTATATCCTACTTTATTGTTTTAACTTTTTTTTACACAAGTTATCCATTCATTCACGGATAAAGTCATTGGTTTTTTCTCTGTGTATCAATAGATGCTTCAAGAATTTACTGTGTCACACGATTTCTAGAAATGTTAATAAACAAATAAATACATAGACACAGACACATGAAAATAAAGAAAATGATTGAAACATGTCTTATCTTAGCATTTTGGGGAACATTTTGTGATACAGGCAATTAAAGTAAAACTAAAGACAAATAAGAATACATACTTTTAAAATACTTTACATTTTTCTGGGCAATTGTCAAGCAAACAGATGGTTGCAGTAAGAGGCTATTTAACAGCTAATTGCAAATAAAAAGAAAAAACAAACATATTATTATCGTTAATTTTATTGTAACTAATCCTGGACTAATTGTGGTGGTTGTTGAGACATTAATAGTAGCATAGCGGACATTTAACAAATACTTATACTGTGCCAAGAATTCTGCTACAACTTTTATGATTTTCTCATTAATCTTCATAGCAACTGTGATAAATGTCATTATCATTTTGCAGATGAGGAAATAAAAGCTGAGGGACACTAATGATACTATAAAAAGGTATTTGAAATTTAATTAAATATTTTAACTTTATATTTTGAGAAAAATGCATCTGGATAAGTGAGACCTACAATTTATATCTGAAATATGCTCATTAGAGTTCTCCTTTTGAGGCCTTCCATTTTTCGACTCTCATCCTATTTTCATCCGACCGCTTCCATGTGCTTAAGTGTTTAATGAAGAGTGTGAAAAAGCACAAAGATTATACTACAGATATTTTGCCCTAGTGCCAGTGGTTTAACCCTTACTGCCTGAGAAACAGGACTATTTACATATATTTTATCTTCTTTTCTTCAATTTTTCAGAAAAATTTCCTTTCTTCCTGATATTAATTTTCTCCTCAAGGTATGACACCCTTTGATATTTGAGAATGGATGACAGTTTCCTCCAAGTTTAGCATGACTAGGTTGTTAAGATTATAAATGTGCATTCCCAGACACTTGAACATTGTTCACAAATTGGATTTTTTTGAAGTGTTAGCAATGTTCTTTTTAAGGTATTAATCTCTCCTTCAGTAGAGATGGGGGAGGCGGAACAGCACAATTGCAATACTCCACAGATTTTATCATGCTCAGTTTTGAAGTTCAAGACCCCAAGTTATCTCTGGAGTAGTATTTCATCTTTTTATCTTATGTTTCTGCTTTTACCAGCCAGATCACATATTTTGCTGCATTGACAGAAACTTGTGTATGAATCCTCATTGTGTTTTCATCCTTATTTTCAAGTTGGTCTATGCTGTTTCAAAGATATCAAGGTGAGAGTCTCAGTAAAAATACTTTATTTCACTCACCCTCACCTTGTAAAATGCAGGGGAATATATGGAACAAGAAGGTGTGAGTTTGAAAGGATCTTCATCAAAGATGGGGCCTCCCCTTCACTCAGCAAAGGAAACTTCACCTTTGCCAGATAATGGATCTCTACCGTGTAAATTCATCATCCTGGGGATGAGTCTAAAGCGCAGTTTAATTCTTCCTTGCTAGACACTAACTACCACTACTAGGAAAAGGTTTTGAAAATCGAGTGTGTATAACCCTTACTCTGATCCAAAGAGATAGCCCATGGTGTGTAGAAACTTGGCAGCAAAGCCAAGTAATTGGCAATGTGCTCCGCGGTCTCTTTCCACTGACATCTGACGTTCTGTTCAAATAGAGCATCCACTGTCACTACTGCACTTTTTGAGGACTTTCACAAACTGTAAACCTATGCAGTTCTGTTGGTTGCCATATGAAGAGGGTAACTCAATTTAATTCGTAGAAATAGGAATCCAAAGAATTGCTGACTACAAGGACATAAAGGCCTTTCAAACACACATGAGAAAAAGAAAAACAAATGGACTTGTCAAAAATTAATGTATTACTTTGAAGTATTTTTATTAATGTAAAGTATGTTTATTAAATAATTGACAGAATTTGTTAACACAAACAAAAAATATGTTTTTGTCATAGTTTAAAAGAAGAAAATTTTTAAGGTAAGTGGGTATTTTCAAGTGTATTATAAGTAAAATCAAATTTAAATACATTTAAAATCTAAAAATCACATTTTAAAGAAAATAATGATAAAACTGTTTAAAATATGAAATATCTGAATAGATGCAGATATGGATATCACTCATTCAACTAGAAAGAACACAATTGAAATATCAGGTGTTCACAAATTTACATTCGATGAAATTCCAACCCGAATCCACATAAGATTTTTGATGGAAATCGATAATTTAACATGGATTTACAAGGGCAAATGACTAAAGAATTGCTAAATGCTGTTTGGGAAGCAAAACAGAAAAAGAGAAAACTTCCACTAACAGGTACAGGGGAGGATTGTTAATTTCATCCATCATATAAAAAACTTGGTATAAAGCTTTAGTAGTTGCTAATGGGCTATTATACCATAGTTGGAAAAAATTAGGAAGGATAGAACCAGTCACTGCTACACAAACCCTTGATCTGGAGCAGAGAATCAGTGGTAACATTGGATTATTTAATGTTATTATGTAGGAAAAAATTGTCCCAATGAAAAAATGAAATTGAATCCTCACCTCATAATATAAATAATAATTTGGGTGGATTAAGTAAAAATACCAAAAGGTTAAAACTTTTAGATGATCATTAAAAAGAATTTTATGACTTTCAATTGAGGAAATATTTGCCCTTTCTCTCTTTCTCTTTCTCTCTTTTTCTTTCTTTTCTTTTTCTTTCTTTCTTTGTTTCTTTATTTCTTTTCTTTCTTTTTCTTTTTTCTCTTTGTTTCTTTGTTTGTTTGTTCTTTCTTTTCCCTCTTTCTTTCTTCTTTTTTTTAAAACAGGGTCTTACTAAGTTGTCCAGCCTACCCTTGAACTCAAGATCCTTCTGACTGAGTCTTTTGCATAGTTGGGATTAAAGCATGTGCCACTATTCCTAGAAAGAGTTCTTTTTTTTTTTATTTTTTTATTTTTTTTATTTAAGAGAAAATAGATACAGAAGCTAGAAATAAAAGTCAAAAAAGACAGACAAACAACAACAACAGATCTGATATGATAACATTGTAGGTTTACACACTGAGGTGGTTGAAGTTTGGCAGTAGTTACAATATTGCATATCATTACCTTCCTAGGGGTTGGGGATATTGACAGATA